>PVLD010012394.1:0-60635 GCA_004027595.1 Dinomys branickii | reverse complement strand
CTTGCCGAAAACTGAAAATAGACCCCAGTCTATCACCATGCACCAAACTCAGGTCAAAATGGATCATAGACCTCAACATTAAAACAGAAACTCTAAACCTATTGGAAGAGAAAGTAGGTAAAAATCTTGAAGACATAGGAGTAGGCAGAGAATTCATGAACAAGAACGAAGCTGCAAGGGAAACACTTCAAAGAATCAACAATTGGGACCTCATCCTACTGAAAAGTTTTTGTACATCTAAAGAAATCACCAGCAAAGTAAAAAGAAGACCCACAAATTGGGAAAAAAATCCTAGCTGGCTGTCCCTCAGACAAAGGTCTTCTATCTAGAACATGCAAAGAATTAAAAAACATTTACCTGTCCAAATTCAAAGACCCAATCCAGAAATGGGCATCTGACATGAATACACAATTCTCAGCAAAGAAATACAAATGGCAAATAAATATATGAGAAAATGTTCCACATCCTTAGTCATTCGAGAAATGCAAATAAAAACAACATCGAGATTTCATCTCACCCCAGGAAGACTGGCCAGCATGAAAAAGTCATCCAATAACAGATGCTGGCGAGGCTGTGGAGAAATAGGGACTCTATTACACTGCTGGTGGGAATGCAGTCTGGTGCAACCACTGTGGAGAGCCGTTTGGAGATTTCTCAGCAAACTAGGTCTAGAGGTTCCATTCAAACCAGCTATTCCTCTTCTGGGTATTTTCCCAGAAGATCTGAAAACATCATATCACTCTGACATATGTGCACCCATGTTTCTAGCAGCACAATTTGTAATAGCTAAAATGTGGAAGCAACCCAAGTGCCCATCCACAAAAGACTGGATTAAAAAATTGTGGCTTTTTTATATAATGGAATATTATTCAGCTATAAAAACAGTTTTGGGGACTTTGTAGGCAAGTGGACAAAACTGGAGTCCATACTCATAAATGAAATAAATCAGTGATACATGTGCAGGCAACGTATTGTATCACTGGTGTAAGAACCCGAGGGTGGGAATAGAAACTAAGAGACATGAAGGAAATCTGTTCTAAAACAAAGAACAGATGGGATGAAGGAAAGTAGAAAAGAAAAAGACAAAAATGTATGTATGTATATATTAATATGCATATATGCAGGAGGGCTAACATGGTTCTACTATTGTATTATATCACTTAATGCTAAGCAATAATCGATGACGGGTTATTGGATCAATCTTGTATGTCTGTATGTGTTGTCCTGAACACACACTTCGAAGATATCAATATGTAAAGCAGCAACTATTGGTGTTTTGTTGTTGTTGTTGTTGTTGTTGATGTTTGCCTGTTTTGTTTTTTGTCTTTGGATGTTTGGTTTTTGTGTTTTTTCTATTGTTGAGAGGATGAATTGTCTGACTTATTTTGCATGTCTGTATATGGGTTTATATATTTACACTTCGAAGATATCAATGGATAAAGCAATAACCACTGTTGAGATCATATCACCTTGTCTATAGATTAGTTGTGATTGTACTATTTTTTATACTAATTGCTGTCTGTTTGTCAATATGTTTTTGTACTTTTATTTTTTTTTAAATAAAAAAAACTGATTTACAGACAAGGTGATATGGACTCAACAGTGGTTGTTGGTTTACCTATTGATATCTTCGAAGTATATATATATGAACACAGATACAGACATGCAAAATTGGTCAGACAATTAATCCTCTCAACAACAGAAAAGCACAAAAAACAAAAAACCAAAGACAAAAAAAAACCCCCAACAATAGTTGCTGCTTTGCATATGGATATCTTCGAAGTGTGTGTTCAGGATAACACATACAGACATACAAGATTGATCAAATAACCCGTCATCAATTATTCCTTAGCATTAAGTGATATAATACAATAGTAGAACCATGTTAGCCCTCCTGCATATATGTATATACATATATACATACATACATTTTTGCCTCTTTCTTTTCTCCTTTCCCTCATCCCATCTGTTCTTTGTTTTTGAACAGATTTCCTTCGTGCCTCTTAGTTTATATTCCCACCTGCAGGTTCTTACACCAGTGATACAATACGTTGCCTGTAGATGTACTGCTGATTTATTTCACTTATGAGTATAGGCTCCAGTTTTGACCACTTGCCTACAAAATCCCCAAAACTGTCTTTCTTTATAGCTGAATAATATTCCATTATATAAAAATGCCACAATTTTTTAATCCAGTCTTCTGTGGATGGACACTTGGGTTGCTTCCACATTTTAGCTATTACAAATTGTGCTGCTAGAAACATGGGTGCACATATGTCAGAGTGATGTGATGTTTTCAGATCTTCTGGGAAAATACCCAGAAGGGGAAGAGCTGGTTTGAATGGAACCTCTAGACCTAGTTTGCTGAGAAATCTCCAAACGGCTCTCCACAGTGGTTGCACCAGACTGCATTCCCACCACAGTGTAATACAGCCCCTATTTCTCCACAGCCTCGCCAGCATCTGTTATTGGATGACTTTTTCATACTGGCCAGTCTTCCTGGAGTGAGATGAAATCTCGATGTTGTTTTTATTTGCATTTCTCGAATGACTAAGGATGTGGAACATTTTCTCATATATTTATTTGCCATTTGTATTTCTTTGTCTGAGAATTGTGTATTCATCTCAGATGCCCATTTCTGGATTGGGTATTTGAATTTGGACAGGTACATGTTTTTTAATTCTTTGTATGTTCTAGATAGAAGACCTTTGTCTGAGGGACAGCCAGCTAGGATTTTTTCCCAGTTTGTGGGTTTTCTTTTTACTTTGCTGGTGATTTCTTTAGATGTAGAAAAATTTTTCAGTCGAATGAGGTCCCAATTATTGATTCTTTGAAATGTTTCCCTTCAGTTTCATTTTTGTTCATGAACTCTCTGCCTACTCCTATGTCTTCAAGATTTTTACCTACTTTCTCTTCCAATAGGTTTAGAGTTTCTGTTTTAATGTTGAGGTCTATGATCCATTTTGACCTGAGTTTGGTGCATGGTGATAGACTAGGGTCTATTTTCACTTTTCCGCAAGAAGCAAGCCAGTTTTTCCAGCACCATTTATTAAACAGGCCTTCTTTTTTTTATTGGGTTTGGTTGATCCCTTTGTCAATTATTAGGTAGCTGAGTGGGTTTTTCGTTATGGTTGCATCTTCCAGTCTGTTCCATTGATCCTCAGGTCTGTTTTTTAGCCAGTACCACGTTGATTTTATTACAGTAGCTTTGTAGTATAATTTCAGGTCAGGGATTGTGATTCCACCTGACTTGTCCTTATTGCCCAGGATTGCTTTAGCTATTCTGGGTCTCTTCTGGTTCCAGATGAATTTGAGGCATATTTTCTCTAGATCTGTGAGGTATGCTAACGGTAGTTTGATGGGAATTGCATTGAATCTGCACAACAGTTTTGGTAGTATGGCCATTTTTACAATGTTACTTCTTCCTAACCATGAGCATGGTATGTTTTTCCATTTATTGAAATCCTCTTCAATCTCCTTTTTGAGAGTACTGTAGTTTTCACTGAATAAATCTTTCACATTCTTTGTTAGATTGATTCCTAAGTATTTCAATTTCTTGGTTGCTATATTAAAGGGTATGTTTTCCTCAATTTCTCTCTCAGTCTGTTTGTTGTTTGTGTACAGGAATGCTATTGATTTTTGGGTGTTGACTTTGTATCCAGCTACGCTGCCGAATTTGTCAATTAATTCCAGGAGTTTTCTTGTGGAGTTTTTGGGGTCCTCCATGTATAATATCATGTCGTCTGCAAATAGTGATAGTTTGACTTCTTCCTTTCCTATCCTTATTCCTTTTATTTCTCTCTCTTGTCTGATTGCTCTGGCTAGTGCTTCCAGAACTATGTTGAATAGGAGTGGTGACAATGGACACCCCTGTCTTGTTCCGGACTTTAAAGTGAAAGTTTTCAGATTTTGTCCATTTAGTATGATGTTGGCTGTTGGTTTGTTGTAGATGGCTTTGATCATATTGAGGTAGAGCCTATCTTTTCCTATTGTTTCTAAGGTTTTAACATGAATGTATGTTGGACTTTATCGAAAGCCTTCTCTGCATCTATTGAGATGATCATGTGGTTTTTGTCTTTGACTGTATTAATATAGTGTATTACATTAATTGCTTTGTGAATATTGAACCATCCCTGCATTCCTGGAATGAATCCTACCTGGTCGTGGTGTATAATTTTCCTTATGATTCGCTGTAATCTATTTGCCAATATTTTGTTGAGTATCTTTGCATCTGTGTTCATTAGAGAGATTGGCCTGCAGCCCTCTTTCTTGGTTGGGACCCTCTCCGGTTTTCATATCAGTGTAATACTTGCCTCCAGAAATGTGTTCGGGAGAGTTGCTTCCTTTTCGATTTCATTGAATAGTTTGAGGAGAGTTGGCATTAGATCTTCTCTAAATGTTTTGTAGAATTCTGCTGTGAATCCATCAGGGCCTGGGCTTTTCTTTGTTGGTAAGTTTTTAATAAAGTTTTCAATCTCATTAATTGATATTGGGTTGTTCAGGATTTTTATGTCTTCCTGATTCAATTTTGGCAATGTGTACCTTTCTAGGAATCTGTCCATTTCTTTTGTATTTTCTGTCCTATGGGAATACACATTTTCTTTTTTTTTTTTTTTTGGCAGTCCTGGGGATCGAACTCTGGACCCTGCGCTTGGTAGGCAGGAGCTTATTCCACTGAGCCATATCCCCAGCCCCCTAGGAATACACATTGTAAAAGTGGGCATTAATGATCTTTTGTATTTCTTTTGGATCTACAGTGACTTCATCCTTTTCATTCCTTATTGCATGAATTTGATATATTTCCCTTCTTTTTTTGATAAGGTTGGCTAGGGGTTTATCAATTTTATTTATTCTTTCGAAGAACCAACTCTTTCATTCACTAATTTTTTGTAGAGTTTTCTTCATCTCAATTGCATTAATTTCTGCCCTGAGGTTTATAATCTCCCTTCTTTGGGCTCTTGGTTTGGCTTGTTGCTCTTTTTCTAAGAGTTTGAGGTGTATCATTAGGTTATTTATTTGCTCTCTTTCTATTTTCTTTGTATATGATTTCATTGCTATAAATTTCCCTCTGAGGACTGCTTTCGTTGCATCCCACAGATTCTGTTAGGTTGTACTTGCGTTTTCATTTATTTGTAGGTAATTTTTAATTTCTTCTTTAAATTCTTGTGTGACCCATTGGTTATTCAGGAGGTTGTTGTCTAATTTCCACGTGTTTATTTGGTTTTTGGAGTTCTCTTTGTCATTAATTTCCAATTTTATTGCACTGTGGTCCAAGAATATGCATGGGATAATTTCAATTCTTTTGCGTTTAGGTAGATATGCTCTATGGGCTAGAATGTGTTCTATTTTGGAGAAAGACCCATGTGCAGCTAAGAAAAATGTGTATGCTGATGTTGTGGGGTGGAACACTCTGTATACATCTACTAAGTCCATTTGTTCACACTTTTGGTTCAGGTCTGTTATTTCTTTGCTGAGTTTCTGTGCAGTTGACCTGTCTCTTTGCGTCAGAGGGGTGTTTAGATCCCCTATTACAATAGTGTTATTAGCTATTTGATTTTTTATGTCTGTTAAGATTTGACTTGTAAAGTTAGGTGCTCCATGGTTTGGTGCATAAATGTTTAGGATTGTTACCTCTTCCTCTTGCGGCTTTCCTCTAACTAGTATGTAATGGCCTTCTTTATCTGTTTTGATTGTTTTTGGTTTTGAAGTTTACATTGTTTGCAAACATAATTGCTACCCCTGATTTTTTCTGGGGACCTGTTGCATGAAGAATTGCTTTCCCACCTTTAACTTTCAACCTGTGGATTTCCTTTTGAGTAAAATATGTTTCCTGTATACAGCATATCGTTGGATTGTGTTCCTTAATCCACTCTTCCAATCTTTTCCTTTTGACTTTTGAATTGAGTTCATTTACATTAATGGTTATCATAGTTATATGTTGGCTTATTCTAGTCATGTTATTTACTTGTTGTTTTCCTTCTTTTGCTGACTGTTTACTTGATTGTTCTGTTTAGGGAGTTATTTCTATTGTTGTTCTGTGAATTGTGGTCTCTTTTTTCTCTGTCTAGAATATCTTTTAGTGCTGTTTGCCATGCTGGTTTGGCACTCATGAAGTTCTTCAATTGTTTGTCGTGGAAATATTTTATTTCTCCATTGAATTTGAGGGATAGTTTTGCAGGATACATCAGTGTGGGTTGGAAGTTGTTTTGTCTCAGAATTTGTAATACCTCACTCCAAGCTCTTCTTGATTTCATGGTTTCCGTTGAGAAGTCTGCTGTGATGCTGATGGGCTTTCCTTTATAGGTGATCTGTTTCATTTCTCTGGCAGCTTTTAATATTGTGTTCTTTTGGTGGATATCTGGGATCTTGACTATTATATGTCTCTGTGTGTTTTTCTTTGGGTTATGGATCGTTGGGTTTCTATATGCCTCGATTAACTGAACTTCAGTATCTTTCACCTTGTTTGGGAAATTTTCTGCTATTATTTCAGGAAATGTTCTTTTTATATCATTGTGTGGTCTCCTGCTGTTTCACTCCCTCCTATAACTGGAATATTGTTATGTTTTGCCTCATCTTGGAGCTGTTGGATTGAGTTTTCTTGTGTCTTTGATGATATCATGAGATTCTTCCTTTCATGCTCATTAGCTGCCTTGCTGTCTTCAAGTTCTGAAATTCTATCTTTGGTTTCATTTAAGCAGTTTTGCAAGCTTTCAGTGTAAGTTTTCAAATCCTGGCATTCTCTTTTGACCTGTTTCATTCTTGGTAATTCATTCCTAATTGCTCTTGTAACTTTTCCATTGGTTTCCTATTTTCTTCTAGTCTTTTATCTGTTTCTTCTCTATGTGTATGGAACATTTCTTCCATTATTGTTTTCAGCTCGTTTTTTGTCTGCGAGATCATTGCAGGTATGTGGCTTATTTCTGCTTTAAGCTCTTTTATGGCTTGTTGAAGTTATTTAATTTCGGATGCAATCATTTCATAACTTGCAGGTATGTGGCTTCCTGGTTACCCTGTATCCTCGCATTCAAAACTTGTTCTGGGTGGGGTTGAGTTTTGAGACTGCGTTTTGTTCGCCTGTTTTCCCATTTTTGGGTATCAGATTCAAAATGTGGAGCTATAAATTCCCCAGGCAGTTCAGCAGGCAAAGGTCTGCTGCAGAGGCTGCTCCATGATTCCTTCTCCTTGGGAGAATGTCTCTTAAGCTGTCTGCTGAGATTTCCGCTTCTACTCCCTACCCCGAGACCTGGCTGGGGCGCATAAACAGCTCAGCTCCTCAGGGACCTTACAGGCAGGGGCCCACTCAGGTGTTCCTCCCTGGGTCGAGCTCCTCCTCCCCTTACAAATCCCGTCGGGGCGCCCAGCCAGCTCTTCCGATCCGGGGGTCCTGAAGTCAGTAAAGCTGCTCGGATGTCCCTCGCTGGGCGGAACTTCTTCCTGACTCAAAAAAACTGGTCAGGGCGTCCAATCAACTCACCCTGGGATCGTGCAGGCAGGTATGCCGCTGAGATATATCTCCCTGGGTCGAGCTTCTTCCCGACTCAGAAATCCTGTTGCGGTGTTCCCTCGGTTCTCCCGTTCGGAGATCCATTCTCGCAGGAGATCCTGACACTCCCTGGCGCTTCTCCGCCTCCTCGGCTTTCTCGCCGGAGCCGCCGACTGCAGCTGCCACAGTTCCCACGGTGCAGGCTGCGGGGGCGGGGCTCTGAGCGGGATCGCGAACCACTGCCCAGATTGGTGCAGTCTGCCCGAGGAGCACGTTCTCCGAGTTTGGTCTGCTCCGCCACCTCCAACAATTCCTGGTACAGCCGCCTCTGAGCTGATCAGGTTCAGGAGCTGGGAGGGTCCGTCCCGCCGCAATCGAACTCGGTTGTACGCGGATTCAGCCGAGCTGCGGCCCAAGCGTAGCGCCGATCGCCTTGGGCACCCAGCTCTCAGGACCCGCCCACTTCTCACCGCGGGTTATCCAGCCAACCCTTTAATGCTCAGGCCACGGAAAGCAACAGGTTCAGTTGGAATTTCGTATCCGCGGACCTGGCACCTGTGCGCAAAGGATCGGTCTCTGGGAGTTTCCCTCTGCTGCTCACCTGGTTGCCATGTTCCCGGAAGTTCTCTCCAATCTTGCATTCTTACATCTGGTAATCTGAGCAACTTCATTGAAGATAACAATATGTAATATAACAACCACTGCTAATTCCTATCATTTTGTTTTGAAACCCTGTATCAGTTTTATTGTTTTTGTGTTGCTTTGTTTTTTTGTATGTTGTTGTAAATTTGATATTTTTTCTTATTCTCTTTAAAAAGAAAAATAGTTAAAACCCGGATTACATTAGACAATTTTGATGGAACTGGCCCACATAAAGATGTTTGGGTATTTAGAGCTACTTCAATTCTGATGCTGGATGATTCTCTTTTACTAATTGCTTATACAGTGGTACCTAAGGTTCATGAGCTCAATTGTTTTATGATTTGGGGGAAGGTGGTTGCATTGGTGTTTGTGTGAGGGAGACGACTGTGGTCATGTTTGTCACCCAATGTAGAGTTTGTAAATGGAAACGAAAGTTTGCAGAGTGCTTTTGTTTGTGAATGAAATTTTTTGCAAGCAGAAGTGTTTGTGAACCGAGGTGTTCCTATATCTGTATGCAGGTCCTAAATGTGGTGTAATCAAGGCTACCTCTGGAGATTTCTGAAGTTGTCCATGAATACTTTTGCATATACAACTCTCTCTGGTAATTTTTATGGTTTTCACTGAGCAAAACTAATAGGAAGAAGAAAGTCTTTCATTTTTCTTTGCTGAGGATTGAACACAGGGCCTCACTGATGCCAGGCCAGTGCTCCACCGCTGAGCTACCTCCCCAGCCTTTTCATTTTATTTTGGGATGTGGTCTTGCTAAGTTGTCCAGGTAGGCCTTAAACTCAGTCCTGGTGCCTCAGCCTCTCCAGTAGCTGGGAGTACAGGTGTGCATCACCATATCTGGCAAGAATAAAGTCTTGATGGTTGGATGCTGGCAAAACAAGTTGTCTAGAAGGCAAAGCTGACCTTATTATACACAGTGATGAGGGGAGCTCTTCCTTCCAGAACCTTGGCGGTGTCTTGGAGTAGACTAGGACAAAGTAGGGATTCCGGTAACATTTCAGGAGCCGGATTATAGTGGGCTTTCAATGCAGTTGTGTTTAAATTTGGCCAAGGACTGAGATGTAATAGTTTAGGATCAGTGGACACAAGGTGAAGCTTTTCAAGAGGATTGGAGAGCAAAGTCTTTTTAACGCTATTTACTGAGAAGTCTAAGGACTTTATATGTTCATTTCAGTGAGATTTTAGGGGAAGTTCTTGAAAAGAGCAGCAAAGTGACTTGTAACTTTTCTCTCCCTGCACAGGAGTATTTTTGGGAAGGAAGAGAGGAACAGTAAAGTCCTATTAATGTGGACAGTAACTTGTATGAGTGTGAACGCTTTCCGGGGTCTCAATATGGAGACATGTTGCTTTCCCAGCCTTCCTGCCTCTAAGATAATTACTACTCTATTGAAAGGTTTATGGGGAATGGGTGAAGACCTATAAATCTGTGCTACCTGAAGTATAGTCCATAATCCAGTGTCGATCCAGGTCCTATTATTAGTCTGCCAAGGTACATAGAAATTGTATTTTTAGAAACATGGAGAGCAGCTTAACAATGCAAATCTAAAATTAAAGACTGGAAACTTAAAAAATAGACACTGTAGGCTCAGTCCAAACCGTGGCTCATCCATGAGTGTAGACACTGATGTGTCCCTATCCAAGGTTCTAGAAGACTGAGTCATGTTGGCTTTCTGACTGCCTGCCAGCATCTGGCTTGTGAGCTCATTCTCCTGCTGAGACAGAGAACCCACAATGCCAGGCGCTCATAAATTACTTTTAGTTATTGCAATGACAAAAGGCCTCTTCGAAGGTGACTTACTTGAGCCCTGTTTTATAGCCTCATATTTCAAAGAGGAAGACAGAGCAGCGTCAGTTACTCTGAGGAGATCTAGGCTGCAGGAGAAACGGGTGGCAACTGTCTGCAGAATTGAGCACTTTTTGTCAAAACTTAATTAAATTAGCCCTGATTCTATAAATAATAGAGCAAGGTTTCCCTCTGCACCCCTCTAGACTCCCACGCCTTCTCCCTGTGCTGCTTGAGATAACTGAATTCTGGTTTGCGTTGCATGAGGAGCCTGTAAAAATTTGGCAGTGATTAGTTGAATTTGGATTTGGCATTAATTTAGAGAAGCAGAATAAGCTGCTGGTTGGAAGAAGAGGCAGTGAGTTGTAAGACATGAGAAACGCTCAGTGATGTATAAAAGAAAGATAAATGGACGGAACGCCAGAGGCTTGAACTTCAGCCCTCTGTGCCTTTCAAGAGGCCGCTGTGTGATGTTGGGCAGATCTCTTTCTTTTTGTGTCCTCAGTACCTCCATTCGTGTTTCAGGCTTTGTATCAGGCAGCATGGTCATCGGAGTGATTTCTCCCAGCCAGGCTTCCTTCTCCTTCACGCTGCAGGTCTCCGTGGGCCATTTAGGGAAACCTGTGATACTGGGACCCAGGTCCACAGAGCAGCTGCTGCTTGTATTGTGCTGCAGGCTGCAGTAGCTGAGAGAAAGAATCCTCTTTGGTGTCTTCTACAGGCAGTCAGTCAGCCTAGACGTGACACGTGCCTTGTCTTCTCAGTGCTGATCGGATAGAATGACTGTCATGGCATCACACAAACACAAGAGGCCAGACTACGTGATCCTGTCATGGAGCTGGCATCGGGTGAACTGCATTAACCAACATCCCAATCCTCTTCAAGTCCCAACAGTTTATGATTCTCTAGTTACAGTGAACTCTGCATTTTCATTTCTTCTTTTTATCTGATCAGGATTCCTGAGTGTATTAAGTTTTGATTGGCTCCCTGTCATCTAGCAGGTGCCCATGGATAGTTCCTTAATATCCTTATGGATAAGCCCATTGTGCCTTTATGGTTGTATTAGTTGTGTGATCCTGGGTGATTTCTCTGTGGCTCAATTTTCCCTATCTGTATAATAGGAATAATTGTACCTACTTATGAGGTTGTTTTGAGTTAGTGTTCAGAATGGTGCCTTGCTTATACTGAATCCCTAGAATGTGTATGACATTACTGAGACGGTGCTGCCAGTGTCCAGACTGAGTGTCAATTCTAGAGCAAGACTGCCTGCATCTACCACTGATAAGCCACTGTCCCTGGGCCGAGGTAGTTTTCTCATCTACAAGGTAAGGATAGTAATTGTGTCTATCTAATGAGATTGTCGTGAAGATTAAATGCAGTAATATTCCCCAAATTTTTAGACATGAAGTGCTTGAAAATAGTAACCCCTCTTAGTATTAGTGAGCATGTAGGGTTTGACACTACTGGGTCTACCTCTGCAGTTTGGAACTCTTTGTGCCTTCTTTCCTTGGCTCCATTCATTACCAGTTCTCCTCCTGCCCTGACTGCACTCTCGTGGTTTTGAAACTGCTTCCCTATCAAAGTTTGAGGTTCTATCCGAGGCAGTCTGTTCTCCGTATTCTCAACGTGAGCTTGTTCACGCTCATTGTATTCATCTCAACCAGTCACTGACAGCTTCCAAGGATTCCTTCAACCCCCGCCTTTTCCCATGTCTGCTGGCTCTGTCCATCTGGAAGTTCCATGACACCCCACCTCTGTGACTGGACTTTACCTTCCCTGTCATTATCACCACTAGCCAGCCACTGCCTTCTTCTACGGAGCTTTGAAGTACATGCCAAGTTGGGTCATGGGCACTTGCTAGACACGTGGCCTTGGACAAGTAACCTAACCTCAGATGGGAGCAGTGAATAATGCCTACTTCATAGGCTTAGTAGAAAGATTGGGTGGGGGTCATTGTGCAAATCACTAGCATAGTACCTGGCATATAATATGTGCTGAATAAGTGGTAGCTACTCTCCATACAGTCCTGTATCACAGAAGAATGCCTTGTTTCATGATGGGCCACATAGACACCAGTGGCTCCATAAGATTTTCTTGCCTAGTGACATTATTGCCATCTTACTTTGTGTGGGTGCACTCTGAAATGTTCATGTAGTGATGAAATCACTTTCTGGAGGATTTCTCGGTGATATAGAGCTATTATCAGAAGGATGACGGTGGTGGTGTTCTACATAACTCAGTGCTTCTCCCTGAAGTAGGCATTATTTTCTGCTGCATAGGTGATTAAAAACAGCCTTCCATCTCAGCTGTCTCCTTGCCTCTTACAGTCTACTTTTGTTTCCAGCGGAAACTACTTTCTTTCTAACGATAGCTCAGATCACAGCCCTTGACTACTTAGGACTTTCAAATATTCTCTTCCTCTTCCTCCTCCTCTTCTTCCCCTTCCCCCTCCTCCTCCCCCTCCTGCTCCTCCTCCTCGCTGATCTTAGCATCTTTACATCCTCCCGTGGTACTGGCATACAAAAATGCTCAGTACTTACTTTGATTACCTGTGTTCCGCCAGTGGAGCATGATGGCTCACTGGTGTAGAAGGCTGAGCTGCCCAGCAGGGTTGTGAGCAGCACTGAACGCCTCCTCTCCGGGGATGGTTTCCACATTAAATTTTCTGTGAGAAGCACTCTGAACACAGTGGTTCCATAGGGGGTGGGCAGAGCGATGGAAGAATCCTGGATTCTCATGCAGTTTCCACCGTCAGCTAAGTCACTCGGTGGCTTTGAGCTGTAGTTGTAAAGAGAGGATGGCAGGGCCCGAACTCCTTTCCCGGCAGTTGTGCGTGTGTGGGTGAGCACGGGGCTTGAGAGGATGAGAGCGCTCGTAAACTGCGAGTGCTGCCTCTCCCCAGTGCTCCTGCGCTTTTGCCTTCGGGAGTGACTTGAACAGTAAGACTAAGGAGAACCTAATCGCGTGCAGCCGGTGTATAAGACGAAAGCCCCTTTAGAAGCAGTGGGAGTGTGATAGGCCCAAGGAAATTATTTATTAATAATTTAAACTACCTTGTTTTTCTTACTGTAGCAGCAATTCTCATAATAGCAGAAAATAACAGTCGAGCAAGGAGGAGCAAATAAAAACACCCATAATTCCACCCACACTGGAGCCAACGTTATTAATTTCTTCATATATTTCCTTCTAGAATCTTTCCCAAGGATATGTGGTGTATGCTTCATTTATAGCATGTTTTTTCCCATTAATGTACCACAAACCTTTTTTCACATTAATAAATGTGTCTTCCCAATGTGATTATTAATGGCTGTGTATTATTCCACTGCAAGGATACTCTAATTTGTTAAACCAACTCTCATTGGCCTTTGTGTTAACTCTCATTTTTTCCTGTTACAAATGGGCTGGAAGGAACATTCTCATAACTAAATCTGCATGCACACTCCTGCGTTTTTTCTCAGGTTAAATCACAGAAGTAGAATTACAGGGTCAAAGAATAGGCACATTTTTGAAAATTCTTTTTACAAAGAACTGTCAGTTGCCCTCCAGTAAGATTACAGGTTCAATTGAATTGTGAAGGTCATTTCTGTCTAATAGTGGAGCATGCAAAATAAATAAACTTTGAACTTTCAAGTGGAATTAATCTCTGCTAGCCTGTAATAAGGTTTAGGCAGAAATGTTTGTCATTCTATCTGGGGAATACTGCTTAGTTGGAGAGCCATAGGAAAGCCAAGCCTTATGAATAAATTTTAGGTTATCTTCTTTATTGGATCCTTTTAATATTTTAAAAATTGGGTTGCAACTTATATAGAATATAGTTTTATTTTAATTGATTTCAGTGGGGGCACTTAATGTTTACACACATCTGATTCTTCCTAGGTGTATGGATAGATGATCTTTGTGAGTTCTTTACAATTAGGTAGGATCAGTAACTGGGCTTAGCCAGTGTCCTGTGGGCAGCATAATATGGGTCACTTTTGAATTGAAAGACCTCATTGCCATTACAAGGTGTCGTGGTTGGATGGTGGAGGGTTATGCTTACTGGTGCTTTCATTCACTGGTGAGTTCAGTGGTTGAGAGTGCCTGGTGGGAAGAGGCAGGTCACTGGAGGTGGCTCTCTATCCCTTCTCTCTCTGCTTCCTGGCCACCATGATGTGAGCAACTTTCCGCAGCCCAGCCCCTCTCCCCATGCCGTTTCTGCCTTGGAGCCAGCCGCCCCAGACTGTGAGTTAAAGTAAAGCTCTTCTCCTGTAGGTTGTGGGTGCTGGGTATTGTTGGAGCTCTCTTCTGCACATTGGCTGGGGAGCCCCTGTGTTACAGAGGATACTTCTTTTTTTAAAAAATTGGAGCATATTCTAATTTATCCTGACTACCACAGTGACATAATTTAATTCTAGACCTAAGCTATTAGCGACTTAAATATTCTTCAGAGTACCTACTCTGTGCTGGGGACTGTGGAGGCCGAAGAAAATATAAACTTAATTTCTCTTTGCAAGCCTATATGACTTCTATTATAATATGGTTCATCTCTGTGGTTTGTTGATAATGTGTGGGTAGATATTGAATGTTATAGATCAATATAGTCTATGCTTTTTAAAGGGGCTTTGTCATGGCAAAGTAGTTCGCATATTCATAACAAGTACAATGAGCCTTGGTTGTTTTACAAAGACATCATTTTCTTTGTCCTTCCCCTACTTCCTTTAGAAAGTCATTGTCCTCTACTGTATGTAATCCTGGTGGGGTCACCAACTCTAGTCCCTACTCCCCTGGATGTTGGAAAAGCATGGAACGTCTCTGGGAGTTTCTCAGTAGTAGCTTCCTTTTGTTTTCTGTGTTTTGAGGTATAAGGAATAAATTCCAGAAATAATGTCTCCAGGAAGCCTGAGGTAGTGAGGAGAGCTCAGAGACTAAACCTGAGATGAAATCTCAGGGCTGAACAGTGACAGATTCTAATGTTGTGAGAGTTCTTAAATTGTGATGGGCCTGGGGCCAGAATCACCTGTTTGCCTTTCAGATGTGCAAGCTGTTGATCCCCTTTCTTACTTTTTGCTTCAACTAGCTTTAGTCTCTTTGCAGTTCTGGAGATTGAACCCAGGGCCTTCACCCTGAGCTACATTCCTAGCCCCCTGTTTTGGTTTTGGAATGGGGTTTCATTAAATTGGTAAATTGCCCAGATTTATAAGCCTTCTACCTCACCCTCCCAGAGTGCTGGGATTATAGACACATGCTACCATGAGCAGCTGTCAACAAATTGGTTGGCAAAAATCAATCCTAACATGCTAATAACCAGCAAGCTATAATGAAAGCTTTACACACAAGTCTCTCTTAACCCTCCTGGCAATCCCAGCACCTTGGGGTAAATGTTAGTACCAACCCTACTTTACAGAGCAGGAGGGTAACCCTGGGCCAGGGTCATGCACTTAGTGAGAGGCAGCACAGAATAAGACTCAAGCAGGCCTGCTTCTCCACATAAGCACAGTCCTTAATATTAAAGCAAGTGTTTTCTAGGTCTTGTTTCTCTAACTAAAATTATCTTCAAACGATGACAAAAAATTTGTTCCCTCATTTATGGAAGTGCATAAAATTCCCTTCTGTTTTGTGGAGGTATGATATAAATCCTTGTGATTAAAAGCTTCTTTTTAAAGAGCTTAAAAGGACACTATGATTCTAGAATCTGTGCTCAGAAGTGCCTGAGTTTGTGGAGCGGAGCCCTTGTGGTAATAAGAATGTTAATGAATGAATTAATGTCTCCCTGCTGGACGGAACTCCTTTGCTTTTTCTGCTATCTTATCCCATGTTGCCATGTATTCTTTATTTTATTGCGTTATCTCCTTCTGAGTCTCGGGCAGCTTAGACCTGCGGGTCTTTCTGGCGAGCTGGCCCCAAGGCACAGGCTTGTGACTTGCCGAGAGGGCTTGCAGGCTTCTGCAGTGGATGATGGCCCTGGCTGCCTGTGCTGCAGAGCGGAGGCTGTGGGTGGCAGCCAGCCGCTCACTCAAGCGCTGGCAGCACGGCTGAAGCAGCAAGTAGGGCTGTCATTATGCTAATGGCATTCTCGAAGCCAGAGCAGTGACCCTCAGAGGAAGCAAGAACTCTTAAAGGTCCATTTGAAGTCTTTGTGCCATCAGTTTGAAGGCTCACGGCATCTTTCCTTGGCGTCTCCTAATTGATTTTATATTTCACTTGCATAGAGAGCATTGCTCTATTAAAGTCCAGGGACCTCGCCGACCTAACACAAGTTTAAGGACAGGCAGCGTATTGGGGGTGGCAGTGGAGTTTAGAGGTTTCGGAGTGTGGACTCTGGAGTCAGACGGCCCGGCTTCAAATCCCAGCCTTTGGCTCTTTAGGTTGTGTAGCTCACACGGTGACTTCACCTCTGTGCTTCCTTTTCTATAGCTTTAAAGTGGAACTGGCCAAAATGCCTCTCCTCAGAGGGTTCAGAAGCATAAAATATATTGGCACATGCTTGACAGATCGCACTGGGTACTTACCACATCCTGCTCCACACTAAGGAACAGAGCTTTGGGAAGAGCTGGTGTTTGCATGTGAAACGCAGGAGTCCAGAGTCTTGATCCAGCAGTTAGCAGCTGGGTGACCTTGGACAAGGCACGTGCTCTTTCTGCCCTTACAGGACATGTGATCTCCCGAGGAAGTGCCGTATGGGAAGTTAGATGCATCAGAGGTGTTGAGTTGAGTGGGACATTTTTTTCTCTTTGGGTCTCAGTCTTTTCATCTGTGAAAAGAAAAGAGGTGAGATGTTTTCTGTCTTTAACTATGCAAAAATTTGGGTCTGGTATCAGAAGTCCTTGTTTAAAAGGGGTTCTCTGTAGGACCAGCCAACAGCAGAGCAAAAGCTTCAGGGCTTGCACATTGCTTCAGGGCTCCCAAGAGAGTGCCACCTGCTGTCCAGGGTTCTGAGGAAACAGGCACCGGAAGAATCAGTGTAGACAGGGCAGTGACGATGGATTTCAGCTTCACTATGATTTTTTTTTAATAAACACTATTTTATGTGATTAATCACTCTGAAATAAGATGGTTTTAAAGTTTCCTTAAAGCCAGCACACAAAATTAAGTCTGAATTGCACATAGATCTAGGATGAGTCAATACTTAACAAAGATGGTTTTTATTAAAAGTACAATAAAGTTTTAAGATAGTAAGCAAACATCAAAAATATAAGAAAAAAATATGTGTAAATCAAAATAGTTCATGGTTTATTGTCCTTTTCTGTTTGTTACCGAAGAAAAATAATATTGTAAGTGGAAATGAGATTAACCATCTCCTGTCCTAACTTTAAATAAAAAGAAAACTGAAAGTCTTATTTCTCTAAGCTTCACTACGATTTAACATATTCATGATGCTTATCTTGCCTCCAGTTGGCTCTGAGCCGCTGGTGGTGCGTGCATGACTGTCCATCCCGTTGTCCCCAAGCTGCTCAATGGGACAGTCATTCTTGTCCTGCTGTTGGTTCACGCAGGAGTGTGCTACCTGTGCTCTTGCTGCCTTTAGCCTCTGTCTTCCCTAGCTGGAAATTGGGGAACCCACTGTTGGGAGCCCAGTGAGGGCAAACGGTTAGGAAGCAGTGATGTGGCACCAAGGCAGAAGGCTCTAATTCAGGAGAAAGGCGGGGCTTGGGATGGAGGAGCTGCTCAAGCAAACTTTGTTCATCTCACAGTACAGGCCAGATTTACCCATGCATCAGGAACACCTATAATCTTCAAGTGATCCAGCAGGTGAGCCATCCTGAGAGATGAAATCATTAAGCTATTTATAATATTGAAAACAGGTTATTTTATGCCAAACAGTGCTCAGTGTTTTATCTGCATTATTTAATTTGATTTTTTCAACCAACCCTAAGAGATAACTGTTATTATTGCCCCATTTTACAGATGAAGGAACTGAAACCCAGAGAGGTGACGGGGCTGTCTTAGTTACTTTCTCATTGCTGGGACAAAGTACCTGATGCCACAATTTAAAGGAGGAAAGGTTCATTTTAGCTCACAGTTTGTAGACGTTTCACCACATAGCTAGCTGGTTCCAGGGCAGCGTGGCATGGCAGAGGAGAACCAGCTCATGGCAGAGCAGCAGGAAGCAGTGAGACTTCCTTCTTCTTTCCCTTTCTATTCCATCCAGTCTATAAGCCTATTGGTTGGTGACCCATATCCAGGGTGGGTCTTCTTGCTTCACTAAATCCATCATCCGCATCCAGAAATATGCTAAGCCAATGTCTTAGTTACTTTCCTCTCATTGCTGAGACAAAATACATGATGCCCAAAGTTAAGGGAGGGAAAGTTTATTTAGCTCAGTTTGTGGAGGTTTCAGTCCATAATCGGCTGGCTCCAAGGTAGGGTGGCACATGGCAGAGGGCAACAGTTCATGGCAGTGGAAGACAGCAAAAGCAACAAGAGCAAAAAAGGCAGAAGCAAATTTCTTTTTCTCCCTTATATTGTATTCAGGCTAGCCGCACTAGGGTTGGTGTAGCAGTCAAAGCCCCCAGTCCTAGCACTAGACAATGAACCAATCACAAACTCTAGATTCAGCTGCCTGTGAAAAGCCCAGCCCCATGTCTGCATGAAGCTTTTTTTGTGGGGGGGAATTCAGATGCAAACTGTAATAACCAATCAGTGGACTAATCCAGTATCACACACCCATGATCCATTTACTCCCCAGGGCCCCATCCATGAGGCTTTGAGGAAACATCTAGGTATAAGCCATAACAGAAACCTACCCATAGTCATTCAGCTTGAAACCTATGAACCAGGAGCTGGGATTATTTTTTGTTGTAGTTCTGGGTTTTATTTTAGTTAATAAATTTTCAAATAAAATTATTCTATTTATGGCATACAGTATGATATCTTGAAATATGTATACATCATGGAATGGCTAAATTGAACTAATTAACATATGCATTACACATGTACTCTTTCCCACCATGGTACTAGAGACTGAACCTAGAGCTTCTGCACCAAGCTGCATTCCCAGTCCTTTTTGATATTTCTGTATTTTGAGACAGGTTCTTGCTAAGTCACTAAGTTGTCCAGGTTGGGTTCAAGTCTGTGATCCTCTTGCCTCAGCCTCCCAGAATGCTGGGATTATACATGTGTACCACCATGCCCCCCTATATGTGTACTTTTGTGGTGGGAATACTTAATATATGCTCCCTTAGCAATTTTCAAATGTCAATTACATTGTTATTATCTATAGTCACCTTGTTTGATCTCTTGAACTCATTCTTCCTCAAATTATGTAACCTGTGACCAAGATCTTCCCAGTCCTCTCCTGGTATACTCCATTTTACTCTCCTAAGGTTGGGAGTTTATACTAGATAGTCTGGGTGCACTCAGGGTAGTCACAGGGATCCATGCAGGAAGAGAAGGAGATGCGAGCAAGGAGACAGGGCCGTGGCAAAAGAATGTGGACAGCCTCTGTGAGCTGAGGAGTGAGAGGGAATGGACAGTCCCTGGCGTGGCCAGCAGGAATACGTGTCCTGATGCCACTGCAAATTTAGCCCAAGAATTCAGACTTGTGACTCTCAGAATTGCAAGATAATAAATGCATGTTTTTTGTGCTAATTTGTTATAGTAGCGATAGGAAGAGAACGCACTCACTCTTGGAGATGAGCTCATCAAGCTGCTCCTGTGGGCAGCACCTGGGCTGCATGTGCTGAGTGACAGAGGGGCTGGCAGGCAGAGGACTGTAGCAGGTCGGGACTAAAACTCTGGAGGATCCTTGACTCTTCTTTCCCACCCAGACCTCAGATCCCTAATCCCACGTCCTCTCGCAACCCTGTTGCCACCACCTGGATCCATTACGACAGCATCTCTCACCTTGGATTAGAACAACGGAATCTAACTTGTCTCTCTCTTCCACCTTCAGATTTACCCTCCCTCTGATGTTGCTTGTGACCGTGCTGAAGTCAGACACATCACTCCCCGCTCACAGCCCTCTGAAACTGTACATCCAGAGCCATGGCCTATCAGGCCAGGCCAGGTCTGGCTCCTGACTGCCTCTCTGACCCTATTTCCTTGCTATTCCCTGAATCCCTTGCACTTTTCTATAACATGTTGGAGAGATACTGCCCTTGCATTTTTCTCAGCTTGGATGCTTGTTTTAGTCAATTTCTCTTTCCCAGAACAAAATACCTGACACCCACAACTTAAAGGAAGAGATGGTTATTTTGTCTCGTGGGTGCAGTCTGTGGTCAGCTGGCTCCAAGGCAGAAATGGCATGGTGCTAAGCCTGCTGTGGAGGCGAGCAGCTCACATCATGGTGAGCGGGGCAAGGAGATGCCCTCTTCCAGGTCATGCCCCAGTGACCAGTCCTCACCTTGTAACAACGCACTGAGCTGCTACACTCATTCCTCGATGAACGCAGATTGGGACAGCACCCCCTTGATCCCACTCACCTTCTGAGGGCCTTTGCTCTGCAGGCGTGAGGATTTGGGGGACATTTAGTACCTAAACCATAACAATGTTCTTCTCTCGACATCCTGGTGGTTTTGTGAACTTAAGTTCTCAAAGTCACTTTCTCAGACAGGTCATGCTAACAGTCCACCTCCCTCTCCCAATACTTGATTTCTGTCTAAATTTTTCTCCTTCGCACTCATTCCTCTCTAGTACCTGATCAGTTCTACTTATTTATCATCTTTATCATCTGCCTCCCTCACTGAAGCCTAAGTTCTGTGAGAGCAGGAATTTGTTCATCCCAGTGGCATCCTTACTACATGTGCTCAGTAAATATTGGTGGGTTCATTCATACATCAAATGAATGAAAGGAACTGACAGCTCTTCAGAATGGGTCTGGACTTTCCCTGGTCATGAAAATGGATAGACCATGTGTGGAGCACCCCTGAAATGGCTGCCTGGCTGTGTACTGGGTTGGTGGTTGTGCTTGCCTTCAGGCAGTCAGGGGAGACTGGGCCCCAAGAATGGGAATCTAGGCCTTGGGATGGGGGTATCCTGGGTGAACAAAGAGAGCCACTCAGTGGCCAATAATGATCCATGCAGTGATCATTGTTCTAGTGAAAGGGGTTAGAAGGTGCTGGAGGCTCTCACCCCATTAGGAAACCCAAACTTGTAGATTCTAAAACCTCAGCCCTTCATGTTCTGGGGGAAGAAAGTAAAGCCCAGGGACCTACCCAAGTGTTTTCCAACCTCCCCTTTGCTTCTTACCAGTAGTGCTGTCTTGGGTGACACACTTGGAGAGAAGTGACATGCTTGACCTTTCTCATCCAAAGCAAGGATATTAGTGGTAAGTAATTCTATAATTCTCTTAACATAGGCGAGTTGTGAGCCATCAATCAAATGGCAGTGAGTACCGGAGGGAAGTTGTTACAACCCAGACTCCTCTTTTCCAGAGTGTTATCGTTTATACATTGTGTCAACTTGGGGAGTCTAGAGGTTTGGCTGAGTGACTCAGCAGGAAGCCAAGGTGCTTACTTTGTACACATCCTGAGCCTGTGGAAGAGGAGGGCATGGAGACTGTGTGAGAGCTACACACCCCCTGGGTGGGGGTAGGCTGTTTACAATGTAAGGGAGGGAAAGAGGCTGCTTGCTGCCATTCCTCCCTGTTGCTGGTTGTTTTTGCTGTGCACTGCTGCCATGAACGTTTGCCCTCTGCCATGTGCCACTCTGCCTTGGAACCATTCTCCTCCAAGTATGGACTGAAACCTCAACAAACTGTAACCTAATAAACCTTTCCTTCCTACATTTTGGGTGTTGGGTATTTTGTCTCAGCAAGGAAAAGAAAAGTAACCAAGACACAGAGCTTGGGCGCTCTTCTCCAAAATGAAGTGCTAAGGGTAGCGCGTGATCTTTAGGACTGGGATCCATTCACTTCAAGTTAATTAGCTGCCCCTGTGTGAAAGCACTGCCTTCTTTTCCCACACTCCACCCCGGTTCCAGGGTGCATAGCCTCCAATATCTGACTGCTCAGCCCCCAGGAGTGCTGGGGCTCCGCTGTTTCATTTGGAGAGTGGTCTCTGGAGTTCTCTCTCTAGTCTTTCCCTATCCACAGTGACTCTGACAGGTAGCATTGTGCCTTGCAGATTGCAGACTGGTGACCTGCAGGCTGAATGTGGCCTAATGAAAGAACAGACCACGGTGTGAAAAGGAGGTTTAGGTGGGCATGCAGAGTCTGCGTTTGCATAGTACCCCTGCCCCCAGCTCTGTATGAGCCTCATATTCACGCAATTTACTTATTTAATTCTTTGGCCTGCATCTCACGGGCTTTTGAGATTCTAAGTTATGCCTGAGCCAATCTCATGGCTCTGTAATGAGAAAGACCTGGTCCACAGCCTGACCCTGGTGGGTCGTGTGTCCTAGGCAAGTTGTGTAGCTTCTCTGAGCTTCAGTGCTTCAGCCCAAGGTCTAACTTGTGGTAAGTCCTCAGAAAACATTGTTCACCATCTGAACAGCACCCTGCATTTGAAAAGTAGAAGTCCTGTGCTTTTATGGCTGCTGTTTCCATTAGTCTTTTTGTTTTGGTGGGTTTTTTTGTCATACTAGGTCCTTTGGGCTAAGATACATCTGTGGCCCTTAAATGTTTTCCTTTTTAATTTTTGTTTTGAATCAGGATCTTGCTAAAGTGCTAAATTGCCCGGTTTTGGCTTAAACTTGAGATCCTCCTGCCTCAGCCTCCCAGAGTGCCACTATGCCTGGCTCATTACTCTTCTGATGCAAACATTTTATGAATCCTTCTGGTCAGACTTTTCTGTAATCCTCTGGTATTATAAGATTACAGTAGAAATGCTAGCACAGAGGGAAAAAGTGAGCTAGAGAGAGATTTAGTGCTTGTAAGATCAGATAGTCTCAAATCCAGGTGTAATAACTCCTAATCTAATGCTCCTTCTTACAAATATTTACTGAGCCTCTGTGTATTAGTCACTTTCTTGTTGTTGAGACAAAATACCTGATACCCACATCCTAAGAAGCAGAGAGTTATTTTGATTTATGGTTCCAGAGGGGACAGTTCTTGTGGCTGCGAGACAGAAATGGCATGTTGCAAGGCCCTGGCAGAGGTAATCTATTCAATGCATGGCATCCAGGAAGCTGAGAGAAGGCAGGGGACTGAGGTAAGCATTTTCCCTTCTGGGTCATGCACTAGGTGACCCACTTCCTTCAGCCCGGCTGTACCTCCTAAGAGCATATCCAACCATGAAGTCATTAGTAGCTTAACCTGCTAAGGAATATATCATTCCCATGACTGAATCATCTTCCTAAAGGCCCAGCTCTGAACATGTGAGACTTTGGGGGACCTTTTAGGTCCGTACTACAGCATGTTGTTGCTCCCTATTTACACATGGGATAACTGATTTACAGATGACAAGATTGAATTAACATCAAAGGAGCTGGATATGATATACAGTTTGCCAATGATGGGGCCTTAAAAGTTGTGGACAACATGTTGGCTTTCCCAAGCCTCGGATTTATCATCTATGAAATGGGAGATTTACACAAGATTTCCCTAAAGTACTTTTAGCTCTCAAGTCTTACAATCTTTATCTGCCCCTCAGATTTACCTCTGTTATCTTCCAAAGAGCAGAGTGGAACTTGACAAAGTTTGTCTCTCAGGGCTCCTGTGCTTACTACTATTCTTGAGGACGGTGTGTGAAAATAGCTTTTATCACTGGATAGGGAAATTTGTAATAAAAACCAACTCCTTGGGTGCCCTATTTCCACCTTTAGAAAGAATGAACATATTGTTTTAATTAATCATACGAAAGCAAAATTAGCATGATTGTGTGATAGGTGTTGTAAATCATCCCGATCCACATCACCAAGCAAAGACCATTTAGTTATTCTGGAGTTGTTAAAGATTTTATCTACCCAAGTGAAAATTCAATTAGGACTAGCTTCAGATTATATAAAACTAAGAATTTTCAACTGTGGGAAAATACTCTTTGTGTGTGTGAGTACCACCTTGTGCCATTTTGATAAATTACTGTAATTAACTGTATCCTACGCAAGCTAAACAAAATTTACTGAACTGTTGTCGTATAAAAGGAGTATCGTCTCTTCTCTTGTGGGGGAGATTGCTCTAATCTCTCCATGATATTACCTTGACTATCATGCTTTTCATGCTGAGGTCTGAAAATACCTACAGAATTCTAGCCTGCACCGGATCTGAGAAGAGCTTGGTTTTCATCACTCTCCACCTTTCCCCCTCCCGCTATAGAAGCATCAGCTATGGACTTCACTATAATTCAATTAAATCTGCTACATTTAATTAGCTAGCTGGGGAAACACTGCAAGCGGCACCAAGGCAGAGCACCCTAATAACTTAGCCAAAGGGCTGAGTTATTTCAGGAAGGGCTAAGGATGATGGAAGAGGCAGGAAGACGCTTGATGCTCTCGGGCACAGACTCTGTTCTGCTCACTTTCCTGTATGTTTGGCTCTGTACTACTTCTCCTACCCAGACTTATCTGTACTTCAAGGTCAACCCTTTCCTAAGAGATCTGAGGACATCTTCTTGTACGTTTGCTAGGCTTGCCTTGTGCTCTGCCCTGGTCCATTGATGTATCTCTTCATGTCTCGCTCTCTTTTTTATTTATTTATTTATTTATTTTTGGTACCAGGAATGGAACCCATGACCTCAGGCTTTCCAGGCAAGCGCTTATTCTGCTGAGTTACATCCCCGGCCCTCTTCATGTCTCTTGATGAGTTCTCTACCCCTTTCTCCTTTTTCCTCCTCCACGGGGTCAGTGAGAGAACAGCACAGACATTGGCAAGATTCCCGCTGGAATGGTCCAGGCTTACCCTGACCTTCATCATAGCAACTGTTCAACTCTGGCTCTGTGGGGCAAAGCTTTTGGAACAAGGTCCCACATAGCTACTACTTATCTTAAGAGTGTTGTGATCATTTTGGGAGGATTTTTCAAGTTTTTTTTTTTTTTTAGCAGCATGATAACTACTCTTCTTAGCTAACCCTGAGTGCATGCTTTGTGTCAAGTCTGTTGCAAAGAGCTTTGTAGGTATTATTTTCTTTAATCCTGACCAGGACCCCCTGAGATGAATGTTATTCTCCCTAATTTACAGAACAGAAAACTGAGGCTCAAGAGGTATATATAAGCACGCTTCTGCTCAGTAGAGGAGTTAGAGCCAGTATCCTGGAGTGTCAGTGTGCATGTGTCCAGGCGAGACTGGCATACAGAAGCAGTGGACCAGGTGGGTGAGAGCTGCCCTCCATGCAGGCAGCCAACATCCAGTTGACTGGAGGCCCAGACAGAACAAAAGTCAAATATATTAGACAGCTTTGCATTACTGTGACACAAAACCTGAGATTATCAACTTGACAAGGGAAAGGTTTATTTGAACTGATAATCTCGGAGGTTTCAGTCCTTGGCTGCCTGGCCTTGTTGTTTTGGGCTTGCATAGCCTGGGACATCAATGGTAGGAGCTCATGGTAGGCAAGGCCTGTTTACCTCACTGCCACTGGGAAGTGAAGAGAGGGAAGTGTCAGAGTCTCAGTACCCCCTTCAAGGCTACGTCCTCAATGACCTGGTGCCCTCCTGCTGGGCTTGTTCGCTTCTAGTTGCTGGCCATCTGGGACCTCGTAAAGCTTCCACCACCTCCCTACAGCAGCATGGATTGGGAATCAAGCCTTCAGCACATGGACCTTTTCAGGACACGTATCTAAACCACAGCCACCCAGAAAAGAATTTCTTTCTCCCTCTGGAGCTGTCCTTCATCATCAGTACTCCATGCTCTTCAGAGTTTGGACTCTAGCACCTAAATCCATGGCCTCCAAGTTTCCCGAAGCTTTGGTCTTGGACAGAGGATGAGAGCATCAGCTTCCTTGGTTCGGAGGCTTTCAGGTGCTCATGACATCTGAGGGCCCCCAGCCGGCAGATGACCTGGGGAGGGACTCCTTCCAGTCTCTTGCTCCTCTCTCTTCCCCAGCATGGTCTGACATTTTTTACAAGTGTTCCAGCGATGAGCCTAGTGTAGTGATGAGAGTCACACCATCTGTAATTATTGAACAAACAGCACCAGGAGCAGAAAGAAAAGAGAGAGAAAAAACAAAACAACACAAAGCACCCACAGTCCCAGTGCTCTAGCAAATCACTTGAGGGTTTCCAGAGTTCTTTGTTTGCTTCTAGTTTCTGGCCATTGGGCACTGTAGTTTTAAGTAGCTGCAGTCCAAGTGTAAATAGCATTTTCTGACCTAATAATGTATCCTAAATGTTTCCTATGCTACTGCATACTCTTCTCTGTGATAATTGTTTTTGGGGCAGGGGGACAAGGTTTCAGTGTATAGTTCAGGCCGGCCTTGAGCTCACCATGTAATCCAGGCTGGCCTCATACTTGTGGCAATCCTCCTGCCTCAGCCTCTCCTGAGTGATGGGATTATAGGTGTGTACCACCACACCTGGCCTCTGCAATAATTTTGAATGGTGCTAGAATATTTTATTAAGTTTATACACTTTGAATACCTTAGTCTTTACCTTTTGCGGGAGGCTTTGCCTTGTTTTTAGTTGTCTGCTCTCATAAACTAATTATCCATGTGCTCAAGAAATACTTAATGCACCACTGTCCTGGGCCGCCTGTGCTGTGCAGGACAGTTGGGGTACTGGGGGAGAGGGGGAACCTGGTCCTTGATCTGCCAGGAAGTCAGGCAGCTGACTGGAATGAAAGGGAAGATATGGTAAGAGCTGAACATAAGTCACCAAGGAGAGAGTTGGGATAATTGGTAGTGGCAGGCACTCACATCAGACAGGACATGCAGGAGAAGAAAGGCCGCTCTTAGAAAGTGCCCTCCTCCATCCAGTCTGCTGTGACAAATTACTTTAGACTAGGAAACTTATAAAATGACAGCGTTCTTGTTCACAGTTCTGCAGAGTGCAGGGTCCAAGCTATGGTGCCAGCAGATTCAGTGACCAGGAAGGGCTTTCTCTCTGCTTCTCAGGGAAGAGTGCCCTCTTCTCACCTGGCACAAGGAGGTGAGCATGTTCACTTCAGGCTCTTTTATCATCATGAAGGTGGAGCCTCCATGGCTTAATACTGTACCAAGGTCTCACCTCTTATACCCTCTCACTCGGTTTTGGGTTCCAAGATAAGAATTTTGGGGGACAAAACATTCAGACCATTGTAGAAGACAATATTTAAACTGACAGCTGGGGGAAAAGAAGCATCTGTATTTGGTGAGTGTTGGAGGGCAAAGGTCCTGGCAGGAGAGAAAAGTGTTGAGGTGGGAAATAACTTGTGTGTTTAAGAAACAGTAAAGAACCAACAGGAAAGTTGCTCCAGATGAGCTTAGAGAGTCAGCGGCCAGATTTTGCAGGTCTTTCCAAGTGACGATGAGCAGTTTGTGTTGTTCAATGATCATGAAATGTTTCGTATTAGAAACATTTCTGAACGTTTTGGAAACCTTCATCATGTGCATGACTTTACCTTTGTTGTGATGCTCACTGCTTTAGTTATTACCTGTAGTTTCTAGGTGAGAAAGTGGAGGTCCAGAGAGGTTACATAGTATCTTAGAATTTCTACTATGCATCAACCTCTAGCTACGGAAAGGAGACCAAAGTCTACACCACCTTTTCTCTCTTTGCCATTTTGCTGTTCACTGCCCCAAAGGAAACTTTGGATGCTTTATCCGTGTCTGTCCCACAGGCTTACGTTTACACACCATTTGGTGTCCTCCCTCAGCTGACTGGCCGAGTTAAGCAGATTTGCAAAGGGAGCAGGGGAGAAAAGCAAGCTGAAGAAACCTAGTTTCATTAAAGCTAGAGCATTATTACGCGTTGTTCCTGAAGATCGCCGAGGGGCAGCAGCAAGCGGGAAACCCATAGGATTTGTAATTTGCTAACGGAAGGAAACCCAGCCCTGAGGGGAAGAGACAGAGAAAAGCCTGAGGGAAGTGGATTTTAAAGGAGAGGAAAGAACTCAGTGGAGAAAAATGACAAGAGAAGCTGCTTGGTCTAATCCAACAGAACAAAATAAATTCGGTATATTATTACTGAGATGCCAGGGCGTTGTAATCTCCTCATGCGAAAGGAAGGTAGAGTGTGCTTTATCTAACCACCCTGAGGTGGTTGAACCTTCCACCCCAGACTCCCAAGCCTCTGTCCTGGTGGTGTAGCCCCGGGGTAGCCACTGCCACTGGGGGCGACTTATTGCAACAGCCATTGCATTGGCCGACATATCAATTAAGCACCAACGATTTACTGAGCGCTTGCCTGGGCTAGGTGCTGGGTGTGGTAAGAGAACTGCAGCTGGCCTGGGTTCTGGCCTGTGGCACCTATGTCCAGTGGGGATTGGAGATAAGAAACCAGTGAAAGTGTGGGTGAAATAACTGGGACCTTGTAAAGGACAAGGGTGCTGTTAGGGAGAATGAGGGCGCCTGAGGGAGGGAGATTCGACTTGGAGGCTTCCGAAAGGCTTCCCTGAGGAGGGGACATTGAACCCGAAGCCTCCTAGCTCCCGTTGCCTCTCTCTTTCCCTCTGTTACTACCCGGCCTCTTGCTCAGCTCTCCAGCCTTACTGGTCTCCTCGCTGTTCTTAGAACTTTCCACAGATGCTTCTGCCCTAGGATCTTTGCCCTAGCCATTCCCCCAGCCTGAAGTGTTTTAACCCCTGGCCTCAGACAGTCTTTCACTAATCTCCTTCCTTACCTCTCTTAAATATAGGCTCAAATGTCAAATTCTAAATGAGGCCCAGCATGACCATGTCCACCCTACTTAAAATGGCCGCTGGTCTGTGATGACCCAGGCTTCCTGGAACTGCCAGCCATCCTTTCTTTGCTATATTACATCCCCCCATAGTCTTACTGTCTAACACACCATTTCGTGTATTCCTTACAGTGTTTATCTCTGGCTAGAATTTAACTCTATGAGGACAGGGAGTTTTGCCTTTTTTATTTGCTGTTACATTCTAAGCATGCTGACCAGTGTTTGTCATGAGGAAGGCATAGTTGTTGAAAGACTAAGGCCTGAAAAGAGGGAGAGTGTTCAAGGCAGAGGGATTTGCACTCATACTGGCTCAGAGATAAGAACAAGCTCAGGAAACAGGGAGGATGAATGGCTAAGGGGAGAGTGAGGTGCGAGGGGCCATGAGCCAGAACTCTGGATATGTGTGATTCTTAGGATTTTCCTCTTACCCTGGAAATATCTGGCACTGTTAGTTTCCTTGAAGATATCACTCCTGTTCTTAGTTTTATATCTTGGAGAAAAACCAAGAAATCACCTTTAACCTACGGTGGGCTCTGAGATATTTGGAGTTGGGTGTCATAACCACTCTCCACCTTGGCATTTTCTTCAGGCTGATGGTTCTAGTTTCTTTGACAAAAAAGTCTTTTAAGAAAAAAAAAACCTAATAAATTCAAGCTTATTTCTTGTGCACCTAAAATTTAATTGACTCATTTCCAGGCAGCAATTCAGGGAGCAGATTCCTTCCATGTCGTCCCTCTGCTGTTTACTGTGGGTGATCACCGTGGGAGGGAAAAGAACATAACGAATTACATGAGGGAGGCTTCTGGGGGCCCAGCCTGCAAGTGTCTACCGTCGTTACTTCCACTGTGGCCACAGTGACTGTAAGGACAACTGGCAAATCTCCTCTAGCTGGGTTTGCAGGAAACAAGGGAAGTAGGATTTGCGTGGCCCGTGAAGAATGTGTTTGTCAGTTCAGTCTCATCCTGGCTGGCTTGCATTCCTTTCCAGCAAGGGTGGGGATTGTATCCTCCTGCCTTTTAGCCATTCTTCTCTCCTTACACAGGAGTGTGTGTGTGTATGTACACTGGGGGTCGAACCCAGGACCTTGTACGTGTTAGGCAAGTGCTCTACTACCGAGCTACACTCCCCAACTCCTTATGCAGGCATTCACTGGTCAGGGTTCTTCTAAAGATGTTATTTCCAGCACTGAGTGGTACAGGAGTTGACAGACAAGGTTGTTTACGCCCTAAGACCCCAGAGGAGGAACAGCAGGTCCTCTTCATTTCATCTTCAGCCTGCTAAGAGAGGTTTCGTGGAAGCCCACTCAGGAAGGGACCTCTCTCTCTCCAGCCATGTCCACAACACTCCCACCAACCCCGAGGTTATATGTTGTGGTATTGAATGGGTGCCCTTGAGTATCTATCTGATGCACCCGGGCTGGAGTCCTGGCTCCTCCTCTTAGAAGCTGTGTAGCCTCGAGCAAATGCCTTAAACCCTAATTTCTTCCTCCATGAAATGGAGATGATGATGGCATCAGTACCAGTACAGGATTTTGCAGAGTCAGTGAGACAATGGACTTAGAATCTGAACACGGATTCTGGCACATGTGAAGTGCTCACTTTCCTTCCAGCTAACAGACCCACTCAGGGTTCTTTAAGGAGTTCTTGTTTCCTTCCTCCACATTATCTCCCTGATTTTCTACCACTCATGCTGTCCTGCTTATCCTCCCATCAGTCCAGCCCTCTTGGGTTTTCTGCTGGACTTTGGGTCTGCCTGAGTTAGAGTCCCCCAGCTGCCCCACCTCATCCTTGTTGAAAAGTAAACAAGAGGAGAAGTTGGGGGAAATACACAGCACAGACTCGGCCTGAATGCCTTCCTACCTTGCAAATCCAAGATTCTCTTCACTTTTCCAAAAGAGCAATCACCAGAGACAATTTTATACTCTTAACAGGGCTGTGGGATGTATTTGGTGAGGCACTTTCTGATTTCTAAAACTAATTAGAGATGGGTAAATTTAAATGGGTGTGGAAGCCCATAATAAAACACTATATCCTCGCCAGCTATCCTGGGGTTTTCCCTTTCCTGTGAAGAACCATGACTCCTGCATTATCAGGCTCTGGCCCAGCGGTGTAGCGGAGTGGATGACACCTGCTCAGCCCTCACCTCCGTGATCAATCTCCTTGGCCTAGTGGGAGTATTTACTCCGCAGAAATTGGCAAATGCTATGTAAGCAATGTTTGGGATGTTTACCAACATCTCACTGCACCGTCTGTTGGACAAAGACTGAGTCCAACTATCCTTGAGGTATAGGTGCACATACATGCATGTGCACACACACACACACACACACACACACACACACACACAAACACACGCATCAGGGATTATTTTGTTGAGTAAAGTGTCTTTAGAGATAATTTTTTTCCTCTCAGGCCTCAAGGCTCCCATGAGTGTCTGATGGGGGGAACACTTTGCTCTGGGCGAAGACTGGGCACCAGAGCATGAAGCAGTGGTTTCCACAGCAACACAGGTGGGGAGCAGACCTAGGGAGGCATTTTTAAAGCAGTCTCTGTCAAACTGTAACGTGCAGTTGGGCATCTTGTTACAATGCAGATTCTGATCCACAGGTCTGGGATGGTGTCTGAGATTCTTCGTGTCTAATAAGCTCCCTGTGGTGCCGGTGCTGGGAGACGGCAATCTGTGAGCAACGCGAGTGTGGAGGGCGATTCGAGAGTGGGCCGAGGAGTCTCGCTGAGTGTAAAACCCATCAAGGCCCTGAGACGGGCTGTCTTCTCGCTCTGGTTTCAGACTTGGGGATGAGGGTGAGAACGGGTATTAAAACTGCAGAAGAAGCAGGGCAAGATTAGGCAGAGCTGGATTCGGAGCTCCGCATTTCTGTCGAACGGTGTGACTCTGGCGGGTTGCAGACCTCCCCCGAGTCTCACTTACTTTGCTCTGCGGTGGACTGTCACCCCCCACAGTATTTTGAAGCTTACGAGAGAAAGCACACTGCTCCACAAACTTTGGGTCTCTTTCAAGCCTAAAGCCAAACATCCTTCTTTAGGAAACAAACTAGCTTTCACAAATTATGAAAATTATAGATTAGTTTCACAAATTTTACATCATCTTTAAAAATGTAGAAAAGAAAAAACACCCTGCCCAGTGATTACATAGTTAGCATTTTGATGTATTTCCTACCAGACTTTTATATCTATTTTATTTTAAAACAAATGTGGGATTTATAGTCAGTATATTATCTTGTCATCTGCTTTTTAATTTAATAATTAAATTATCAGTAGGTTTCACGTCTCTGTGTAAAGACCAATCATTATTTTTATTAAATGATTGTACATTTAAAATAGCCCTCCGAGGACTTGAAACAAAGTCCACCTCCAAGACTCAGTTCACCTTACAGGAAGGAGCATACCAGACTAGAGAGCTGCTTACACCTTCTAGTACTTTCTTTTTGGTTTTATTGGGAGCCTGAGTCTCCAAACACCACCTATAGTATGGAGAAGGCCAAAAGTCAGTACTGTGTGCTGTTGGGAAACCCCAAAGGAATCATAAGCCAGGGGGACCTTGCTCTGGGGACAGCTCTAAGCAAAATTCTGGTCCAAGGGCAACAGAGACCAGAGAACATCCTAGGAATGTACAGCCATGGATCTGCAGATTGGTTTATGGAATGAAAAATGCTGAATGGAAAAAAAATTAAAGGAGGCAGAATTCAATGAACTCAACTCTGTACCATCCTTTTCCAACAGCATTTCCAAAATTCTTTACAGAATCTCCTTAGGAAAAGTTCTGCGAGATTGTCTAATGCCTGAAGCTGTTGTGGGGAAGAAGGCACTCATTTATCCATCTGCTCATCTAGGACTCCCCCTCCCACTCCCGGCATCTTAAATGTGTCCTGGAGGCCCGTATGTTAAAGGTGGGTGGTTACATTTCAGGGTAGTGCTCTTGGGAGGTGGTGACCATCCCATCCCTTCCTATTTCTCTTTGCTTCCTGGCCATAAAGTGAGAGTTCATTCTACCATGCGCTTCTCGCCATGAAGTTCCGCCTTGCCACAGGCCCAAAGCAATAGACCAGTTGATGACACATTCTCCAAAACTATGAGGAATAAACCTTTTCTATTATAAGTTGAATATCTCACCATAAAAATGGAAAGTTGACTAATACAATCAGCAAATTTGTACAGAACTCCTACTGTGTGCCCAAAACTTTTCTGGGTACCAGTGCATTCTGGTGACTGAGACAGACAAGATCCCTGCTCTTATAATTTGTGTATTTTAGTTGGACAGACAGATAAGCTTATCCAAAACCACGATCACTTTGCATAAGTGCAAAGAAGAGAAGGAAACAGAGAATGCTGTGGAAAGTGGCTGGGGCTGTGTACACAGGACAGCCAGGCAGGCTTCTCTGCAGAGGAGTATTTGAGCTGAGCAATAAAGGATTTGTAGTTTGCTTGTGACCCCTCGAGCTACATCTTTGGATATTCTTCCTTGCAGGAGCAAGGTCTTTAAATATTACCAGGGTGGCTCTGCCCTTTAGACCCTCAGTCTTCTCTCAACAAGCATCCCAGTTCTTTCAGCTGGTGCTCATATGACCAACTTTAGCTCCTCTCAGAGCCCTCAATCAGTTCTGAATTATACATCATATTTAGAACTGGTGTCCAGAATGGAATACTGTGTACAACCAAGACAAAAGGACTATTATGCCCCTTATCCTAGATACTACAGTTTTATTCAGCTGAAGTGGCCAAAACCTTTATTGGTAGTTGACTACATCATATTGTGTCCTTAATTGAGCTTGCAGTCAAATAAATCACCTAAGTCCTTCACACATCTTGTAACCTGTGCCATGGAATTTTGGAAAGTAAATGCAGTGGCTTATGTTTATTTATATTCATTTAGTCTTGTGCATTTTGGCCTGATTCCTCAAGCCAGTCTGGATCATTTTGTTTTCTGGGTCTGTTGCTTTTTCCTTCAGACTTTTCCAAGGAGACCAACGGGGTCTCCCAGGGAAAAGAGGAGGGCAGTTTGTGCTAAGGTGGCAGGAATTGAAACAGAAAGCGGAGGAGGGATTCAGGGAGTCTTCAGAGGCCGGGCTGGTGGGCTGGAGGCAGTAAGGAAAAGAGGAGCTAAGCCTGGTATCTGGTTAGGGGCATGAGCAGTGGAACTGACAAAATTCCACTCAAAGACACAGGGGAAGGCTCAGAGGAAAACATGTTTGTTAAGAAAAAGAATTTCACTCAGTGGCCTTATAGCGATTATTGTTTTCTTCTTCTTAATTTCTGTCTATGCTAGCATTAACACTAATATCTACAGGCAAGAAGGAGGCAGGAAGGGTGAGTTCTGCATATTGCATTCAGAACAAGGCGCGGCAGATGAGGCAGGTGCAGCAGCGGGTGTGTGGCTCAGGGAGGCATTTTCTTTGTAAACCAGACTATAGAAACCACTTCTGTATTCCTTGCAAACGCAGAGCCTCAGAGGTGACCCTGTTGAGCTACGCACATTTCTGATGGGACTAGAAATGAAAGATGTTTCCGGTCTCTTTCAGCTTTTATCAAATACAAGAACCAGAGGGCACAATCCAAGCCCGGGAAGGACGCAGCCCCAGGGAGTTGTGGGTGAGAGTATTAACCAGGAGCAGTTAATCTTTGGAATATACTTGTAGAAGGGAGCAGTAAAATAACGTGAATGCTTCTGAAACAGACTTTATATTTAGAACCCAGAAAGCTGGGATGTAAGCATCATTTCCATTGCCAGGCTTGTAGCCTTTGCTTTGTTACAGGACCTTGGCCAAGAGATTTCCTGTGTAACCACAGAATCCTGGTGGATTAAAGGGAGGGGTTCAGACATTCATTTTGTGCATGGGTTTTAACCGGGGGTGCACAGTGGAGTCAGTTGCGGGCATTTCTTTCCAGTTATTTATTCCAGGGTTTACTGCTTTAGATTCTGTAGGGCACAGTATTTTGGAAAAGGATCTCACATCATTTGATTCATATTAGGCACCAAGGACCTCTGATCCAGTGTAATTGTCTCATTAGAGAGGGGGGAAACCAAGATTAGGAGATGAAGTGGTTTGTTCAGCAACTCAGAAGTACAGTGACCCTGGGAGTCAGCTTCCTCAGTGGAGAAAACACAAAGAAGAGCCAATTGATCTCTTTTTGTTATATTTCAGAGACTTAACATCAAACAGTTGTGAACTAGGTTTACTAATACGTGTAGATCTTAAAACAGAGTGGAGCAGAAAACAAATACAGTGAGATTCATATGCATTTGTTTATAGCTATTAAAATAACATAGTCATGTATTTTACAAACACTTTAGACAGAATGCCTGTTAGAGGGGAAGGAATGGGAGAAGATTCTGGGATGAAGAACTTGGGTGACGATAGGAGTTTGCTAGGAACTGAGGTATAAAAATTTTCAGATGTCTGCCCTCAAAGTATCTTAAAAATAAAAGTCTAATCAACAGATGATGGATCAAGAAGATCTGGTCCATGCATACCATGGAAGATTATTCCACCACAGAGTGGAGTGAAACTGATTCACGCTACTACACTATGAACCTTGAAGACAATATTCTAAGTGAAGTACGCCGCACACAAAGGAGCAAATATTGTGTGACCTACTTATATTAAATAGAGCCATCCTCTCATCTGCAAGGACACTCGCCAACCTTCCCAGCTAATTCTGAACCTTATGTCTACCATGCTTTTTGCCATACACACATACATATACCTTTGACGGAGTTAATACATTGGGCATAGGAAAAGACCATTATATCTAATAATAAAATAGAACAATATTAATGATAAATGGTAACAAAAATTATATGAATGTAGTCTCTCAAGATATTGTAATACCTTGTTATACTTTATAGACTTGGGGCTACAATATATATTTTATTAACTTTAAAGAGAATTAAAAAATAACAAAATGACAGCAACATAGGGTGATTTCATAGAGACAAAGTAGATTGGAGGTTTCCAAGAGCTTGGTTGAGGCACGGTGAGGAGTTATTCCTAACTGTCTACAGGTTTTCTATTAAAGTGAGGGTAAAGTTTGGGAAGTAGATGTTGGTGGTGCCTCTGAATGAAATTAAGGCTACTGAATTGTATGCTTAAGATGGTTAAAATAGCAAAATTTATTATATGTCTGTTTTCCACTTTCAAAATAACTGATAGTATGATATGCAGAACCGATTAAATTTTATGTTTTTAATGAGTGAATCCCAATAAACCTGTTGAAAATGTTACAAACATGATTTTTCCTTTTCCCTTAATTTGGAAGAATGGAAGAACTTAAGAAGAAGAGAAATAACTTCCGCTCAGGCAGGGGCTGTGACAGGGACAGCCATTGCATTTTCTTCTCCAAAGTGCTATGAAGGTTGAGAGCGAGACTCTGTGTTGGACATTTTAGGCGTCTTGACATTTTCCTGGCAATGTGACATTTGATGAGGTTTAGGGACTAGGAATTTGTTATATAGATACAAGTTGTTGTTAATACTTTAATTTGGTGTCTACTGGGTACTTTAATCTGGTGTCTACTTGGCACAAGACATTGTTGTCCATGTTACTAGAATAAAAATGCAAATAGATTTGTCTTCCTTTTATTGTAGCCTTTGGCAGATAATGACTTTTGCTGGAGGGGAGTGCGTGGTATCTATAAGCTTTTATGCAATAAGTATATTTGAAAAATGCAATTAGAAGGAACAGATACTTGAAGAATTATCTATTAATTATGCTGGAAACTTTGGAAGTTCCTCAAACTTTCTTTTAGCTACTTCCAGCTGTCAGTCTTAAAAGTAAGCTGAGAAGTAGGTTAAATACTATTAATCTCTCCGACCTCCAGTCTCTGGAGAATGGGAAAAAGAACAGATGATAACTTTTTCTTAATTGGCAGGAAAAGTTTAAGTGAGTTTCTTTTAGCCCTGGAAATAGATTTTGATTTGTATGGGTCATTTCCTACTTCATTTACACTCTCTCCAACCAACTTTAATTATATCCAGGTATCTCACAGAGGCCTGTCTTCGGGTGTTGTGGAACTATCATTCCCGCCAAATGTGTGGGTGAGAACTGCCATTCTTACTGATTGACAAAAGAAAGAGCCTTTGTCCTGCAGCTTTGCCCAGTGATAAGCAAGTGGCCCAGTGACTAGCAGTCATTTGCATGCACGGTGAACCATTTCATTAAGAATTTCATTAAGATGATAATGTTTAATGTTTCCCGGAAAAAATGAGTTTTTGCCTTGTTCAGTTATATAATTAAAGCCTGAGAATTAGGGGAGATTGCCAAGTGCTTGCATAATGTGGCAAGTATAATGATCAAACTTGTAAATAAATTCAAAAGAGGCAAGTTCTGTATGGATCCTGATGGTGAATTGCATAAGGATGTTGGGTGCCTGGAACATGTGGGATGCAAAGTTCCCTAGAGTTCCACTCTGGTATGACTAGCTGAGCTCCTTGCTCTTTAGGACAAGATGGTAGAACAAGATGGACGGGAGAACAGAGTGACGGCGGTAGACTTGCCGGTCAGATTCTAGAGTTTCTGGAACACAAGATGCCTCTTTACTTTTTCTATAGACAGCAGTAGCTTTCTACATAAACAAATTCCCAGTCCCTAAACCTCATCGAATGTCACATTGGCAGGAAAACGTCAAGACGCCTACAATGCCCAACACAGAGTCTCACTCTCAACCTTCACAGCACTTTGGAGAAGAAAATGCCATGACTGTCCTTGTCACAGCCCCTGCCTGAGAGGAAGTTATTTCTCTTCCAGTCTTCCAAATTATGGGAAAAGGAAAAAGCATGTTTGAAACATTTTCAACAGCTTTATTGGGATTCAATTCATATCCCACATGATTCACTCATTAAACCCACAAAATTTAATAGGTTTGGTATATCATACTATCATGAAAATACAGTGGCACAGATTTCTTAACTGTGGCTATGATACTGTATTTTTCTTTCCTTACTGTGAGATGACACAGTACTTCTCTGCTTCCTACATTCTATTACTAAGGTATGAAAAGGAAATCCTGCCACTTAAAAAGTATTAAGGATGCTGTTTTTGCCCTTTTCTCCAATTCTTTTCTTTAAGGAAACAAGAGTAATTTAGTAGTTTGTGAGGTGGACCTAACTTTCCTGAAGGACTGAGGATGTGGAAAATTTAATATCACAGTAATACATAGGATCTATATGTGAATACTGAACTTTCCTATTCCTAAAAGATATTTCCTAAACCATGTGTGTCCACAGTGTTTCCAGCCCTCTTTTTCCCTTCTTCAGTGTGGTTTCTTCTGATGACATGAAAATTCCTTTCACTTTATGTCTTGGTTACTTTTCTCTTGTTGCTGAGACAAAATACCCAACGGCCAAAATGAAGAAAGGAAAGGTTTATTTAGCTTACAGTTTGTGGAGGTTTTAGTCCATACTTGCCTGGTTCAGAAGCAGAGTGGCTCAAGGCAGAGGGCAAACTGTTCAGGGCAGCAGAGCACAGCAAAAGCCACCAGAGCAAATGGGAAGAATGGTTGCAAGCAGCCTCCTTTTCTTCCCTACATTGTAAACAACCTACCCCACCCAGGGGTCGTGAACCTCTCACACAATCTCCATGCCCTCCTCTTCCACAGGCTCAGGATGTTTACAAAGGAAGCACCCCAGCTTCCTCCTGAGTCACTCAGCTAAACCTCTAGATTCCCCAAGTTGACACAATGTATCAACCATAACACTTTATTATGTAGAGCACTTAGGTCTTGTCTAGCTCCTACCGCCTAATTATGTTCAAGTTTTCTTTGCATAACCAAAGACCTAGTGTCTGTCTCTTGCTTCTCCCCAACACCCCAGTCCTGGGGACTAAACTCAGAGTCCTCCCACCCAGCTACCTCCCTCTCCCTTCTTGTTTCTTTTTTGTTATTTAGAGACTGTCTTGCTAAGTTACTAAATTGCCCAGGCTGGGTTCAAACTTTGCAGTTGGATTATAGGCACCACTACACCTGGCCAGGCTGAGTTCCTTGGCTATTGCAAAATATCCAGGACTAGGTACTCTGTAATGAGCGTTCCTTTATTTCTCATAGTTATGGGAGGTAGGAGGCTGAGAGCAAAGCACACCAGTGCATTTGTTGTTTGTGCAGTGGTGGTCTCCACTTCCAAGGTGAAGCTTATTGCTGCACCGTCCAGAATGGGAGAACTTGTCCTCATGTGGCAGAAGAACAGAAAAGCAAAAGGGTCCAGGCACAATCCCTCAAGACCTTTTATAAAGGTGGCTGTCCCATCCACAAGGACATAGCTTGTCTGGCCTCACTCCTCTCAAACACCTCACATCTTACTATCATCGCACTGGGAACTAAGCAGCAGCATGAATTTGGAGGGGACACAAACATGAAAACCGTGGCCCCCAGGAACTCTGGTCTTCCTCATGATCCCTGCAAGTCCTGTGTCAAGGAGATGGGTTGGTGTGGTCTGTGCGGTCTTCACAAAGGTTATTGATGTCACTAGGACATAAGGAAACCTAACACACAGAGAAGGGATCCAGAGAAATGTTTTTTACGCTCATCACTAATTTTCTGCTCACTTTCAGAAGCCATATATTTATAAGTTATTCATTTTTTTTAAAGACTCTTAAAAAAGAGTCCCAGGACCTTAGTAATAAAAAGAACATATACTGATCTGACTTTATGCATTTTTAGATTTTATTTAGACATTTTGGTACCTGGGACAACAGAGCCCAAATGAACAGATCTCTCCAGTCCAGCTTAATGATTCTGTCAGATCATTATTTAAGCCCAGGTTGTCCATGTCTTATCTGTGAGGAGATGACAGCTCCCACCTCGTAAAAGTCAAGAGGGTTAAATGAGATCACGTATACAAAGCACACAGCAGAGTGATTTATGTTCCAACAAACTAGTTCTTAGGATTACAAACTAAACGAAGAGACAAGAATGTCTTCTCTTACTGTACCATTTCCCCATCCCTCCTGGCTTCAACTTCCTACATGGACCCGGACAAGAAGGGGTTTAAGTGGGAGCAGCTGGCCTGCCCCTGTCATCCTTGCCTTCCATGCAGAGGTGTTCATCTTCAGCATCTTCTTTTTAGCTTGTGGCCTTTGGTTGGTGGTGATACAGAAAGTATCACTTAAAGCCTGCCCTCTCTCGTAAGATCCTACCTACTAGAGGTCCAGACATGCACAATGGTTGTGTTGAGTTTACATGTGTCCTGGGGAAAGGAGGAAGGTGAGAGACAGCCTAAGACAAAAGGCACAAAAGTGACAATTTTGCAGTAGATGAGCATAAGTTGTGCAACCGGGATTATTCTTGTTTTGTTAAAGAGACTGTCTGACCCAGGTGCCCACTTCTGGAGACTCACAGGAAGAATTAGTGTAGAATAAAAGAGCTCTAATCCATATAAAGATTTCATGGTAGGCTACACTTGGATTTTTAACAGGCTTCCCCTCAAAGTCCAATCACCTGCTTGGAGGGGTTAGAGGTGGAATTATGTTGGTATTTTGTTGCTAATATCGAACGTTGGTAGTCAGGTAATGATGCTTTTACTTCTTTTTTTCGTAAGACTGAAGCTGCAGCTCACAACTGAATCTAGATGATTGCTGGGTCAGTACTGAAGTATTTTAGAGTGACCCCAATAAAGGCGATGAACAAATCGAAGGGAGAAGGTAGCTGATTTAATCAATTGAAAGGAATGATTAACACTTTAGGCGGAATAGAAAAAAATTATCAAGAACAGTGTTACAATCCTGTTCCTAGACTTTATTGAGCTTAAAAATATCTCTTTGAAGAACTTGTGCCCTGAACACTGTGACACTGGCTTGGCAGCCCTGTGTAATACAGTATGTTCATGTCCTTTTTATGCTGGGGCTTTGGCTGTTTTGGATTCTGTCTGTTTTTGTAAAACCTAAAAGAGTATGACAAACCAAACCATTTGTTAACTGGTTGGACGCCCAGGACTTTTAAAAACAATCATCGTGATAAAAGATGCTCAAAGCCTTGCATATTCCTATTCCAATCATGGAATTTATCAAATTATTTGCCGTTAGACCACATGTGACAATGAGCTATGAATCTACTCTGTATCATTTCTGGCTGGGAAAATGAAAACCTTTAAGAAAAATTCTTATAGCTCTAGCTGTTTGCGTAGTAACTCAGGTAAAAGATGAGACTGCAAGAGCCGAGGGTGATGAGAGAAAAAAGATAAAAAAGAAAAGCGCTGAATTTGAGGGGGTGAGGGAAAACAGGACAGAATTTACTAGACCTCTGTCGTTACACCTTTCCATATCTGAATGTGTTATCAATAGCATACAGTTTTAAACTTAGATTTTACTGAAGTGGTTAACTTCAACAATGGGCTGATAAATAGGTTTTTACATAATTCCAAATGTAGAGAGTAGACCAGGTATGCCACTGAATGCCGGTAATGACAGTACTCTGGGAGGCTGAGGTGGGGGCGGGTCACAAGTTCAAGTCCAGCCTGGGCAACTTAGTAAAACCCTGTTCCCTCCCCACCAAAATAAAAGACCCTTTGATTTTGCCTTGGTCTTTCCAATGAGGAACACGATCTTGCAGCTGCCTGGGGGCTGCCAGGCATCAGTGACTCCCTGGCAATGAAAAGTTACTGATTTGAAGGCGCCAAAGATTATAAAATTTGTATGCCAGGAAATGGGGACAGAGTCCAAATGCATATTTCACAGTATCATCTTCTAGATTAAAATTGAGACATCTTCTAGATTAAAATTTGGAACACTGTGTGTGTGTGTGTGTGTGTGTGTGTGTGTAAATACCAGTAAATATTTTAAGGTTTGTAGGCTATGTGGTTTTTGTTTCATCTGTTCAACTTTGCCCAGGTTGTACGGAGCTTTTGAAAGTGAACAGGCATAGGTGTTTTCTAACACTTCATTTACAAAAGTAATATGGGCTGGGTGTGGTGGCACATGCCTGTAATCCCAGAACTCAGGAGGCTGAGGCAAGAAGATCACTCTGAGTTCAAGGCCAGCCTGAACTACACAGTGAGACCCTGTCTCAAAAAAAGAAAAGTAATGCAGTATTTGGATTTAGCCAGTGGGCCATAGTTTGCTGATATCTACTCTAGACAAATTTCTTCATTTTACAGGTGGGAAAATCATTGAACCAGTGTGTATTTGAAGTACTGCTATGGTTTGAATATGGTTTCTCTCCACCAGAACTCATGGTGAGACTTGGTCTCTGGTATGGCAGAGGTGAGAAGTTTCATGGCCTTGAAGAGATGATTAGGTTCCTAAAAGGGATTCTTCTCACTGGCCTGAATTCTCATTCTCACTGAACTGGATTGATTTCCATGAGAATGGGTTGTTAGCTGGGCTTGGTGCAGTGGCACACACCTGTAACTGCAGCACTCTAGGAGGCTGAGGCGAGGAGATCACAAGTTCAAGCCCAGCCTGAGCCACTTAGTGATTTAGCAACACGGTTATCTCAAAGTAAGAAAGAAGAAAAGGGCTGGTCATGTAGCTCAGTGTGAAAGTGCTGGGTTCAGTCCACAGTACCACAGACACACAGGCACAGAAGGCTGGGGTGTTATAAAATGAGCCCAGCATCCCTTCCTCCACTGCTGTCTCTTTCTACATGTTTCTCTTCTGCATATGGCTCCTAACTTCTGCCTTTGTCATGAATCTGTACAAGGCCCTCACCAGAAGCTGAGCAGGTACTGCCACCTTCTTAGTATCCAGAACCCTGAAACAAAACAAGCCACTTTCTTCTGTAAGTTACCCCATCTCAGGTATTCTTTATACTGGCAGGAAATAGACTAAGACAGTGTGCAGCACGGTGCCCACCACACAGCAAATAGTCAACAAATGTTAACCAGTTTTTTTTTTTAACCGTTTGGGCAGTTTTTGCCTAAAAAAACGACACAGGGAGAGATGAGCTTTAAAAGTATTAAGAATGATAAGAACAGTGTAGTTTGCCTGTTTATGTTAGGTACATACACTCACTTTCCTTGTGTGTTTTTTTTTTTAATTTGAAGGAAAATTTTCTCTACCGGGAGGGATTTAGAGCTTGTTCTTGTTTTTAAAAATAAAAATTTGCTAAACCTAAAATGGTTTTTCAAAATTTAATTCTGTGATTTGGCTCATTATTAAAATTCTATATTCAAATCCATAGGTTCTAGCTGAAGAATCATAGGTGGGCTGAATTCTCTGTTATTTTACAGTGTGGCCTCTTTTCTTTCCTTCCTACCTTAAATCAGATTAAAACACAGACTCTGGGGTTTCCTATATCATCTTGAGAGACAATGAATGCCACCAAAGTGACTACAAAATTACAAGGCCATTCCTGCCTCTCTCTTTGCAGTTAATGTAGTAAAATTGTTCAGGTAATGTTTGTAAAGAGTAGTGGAGATGGAAAGCAATGCCTGACAATATTCTAGTTCTCACAGAGCAGACTAAGAAAGTGATGTGAGAATTTCTTCGGTTCTGGCCAAGGCTGAGGCTGAGTGGGGTGCTGCTGAGGAAGAGAGGCCGGGCTGTAGGTAAAGTAGGTGTGGATGAGATCAAGCTCTGTGTGGGAGGGCATCACTTGTGTACTGGAGTAGGTACTACTTTGTTGGAACCATTGGGAACTTCTCAGAGGAACAATAAAGATCTTTTTTGTCCCCTTTGGGTTTTAAGGAAGTCTGTTGGTATGAATTCTGTCCAGGTAAGAACTTCAGCCCTTTTGGGTGGATTATGGCCATATGAATTCTAACATCTACAAGATGTCAAGGCCAAAGGCTACAGGTAACACAGTCTTTATTACTAAGGTATGGAAATAATAAAGCTTCAAGGTCAGTTTTCATCTGGGTACAACAGGCTTCTCATATCTCAATTTGTAATCATACAAAAAGAGATGTTTTTCCAGCTGATCTTACAGTCATTTCAATTATGTGCAACACATCTGAGTTCTGCTTTAATGATTATAATTGCAACTCTAACCTCATTGTTTGTAATTTAATTGCATCCTCCTAAGAGGGGCTCTGAAGGAATTTGCTTTGATGTGTCCTGCCAAGGCCTTGTAGCCTCAGGGAACATTGCTGGAATTGGAGCACTGGCATGAAAAGCTTGGAGATATGCTATAGGAAAGCCAGAGATTGTTGAGAAGAGAAATTCAAGTTTAGATTCTGAACTTGGCAGTTGTGATCAAGGACTTCTCTTTCTTCGGTGGCCATCACAAAGTAGTTACCATATTTTGGTGATATTGGGGATGCCACATAGTCAATGAATAACCATATTTTGATTACCTGCTATATGCAAAGCTCTGCCTTCTGAGACAGATATGACAAGTAGGGAAAACTTTAGAAATTTAAATATATGAACAATAAGGATGGTGACCGGTCAAGACCCTTCAGCTACCATCTTCATACAGAAACATCCATTTGAAGAGTTATTCATGCATGAAACTAGCTAAGAAAACAAGATAAGAGAACACAAAAACTGACTTTAGCATAATAAAAGTTACTTTGAAGAAAGCAGAAAGGAAATAATTACCTGCTTTACTCTTCCCCCAACTCCAACTCCAACTCCAACTCCAACTCCAACTCCAACTCCAAGTGTATCTCTAAGCAATGAAGCCTGGAGAGGGATGCCCTCTGCTTTGGGGAGGAAGAGGGAATGAAGTCCAGGCCTGAAACTTGAAACCCAGTGCCTGGCATGTCATATGGAACACACTATTGGGCAGAGCTCAGTGGCCACTATCTCCAGGCCAGTAGCGGTGGAGGGAGCCTCTGCCCTGTGTAAGTATGGTGGTCAAGGGACTGCCTACACCATTTCTGCCCCATCCAAAGCAAGATGCCATCTTCTGAGGAGCAGGGGGGAAGTAAGCATAGGGCTTTGCCTTGGAATTCTGTCCCTAGTATTCTTCAGTAAAGGCCAGCATAAGGCAGATCATAGTGGCCCTGTCCCTAGGCCAGGGCTTCCAGATGGACCCTCTAGAATCCCCAGCACCAGACAGAAGCCCATGCCTGGGGGTACAGACTTGTATTTTGGGCTATATCACTATCAGCTACAGTGTGGGCCTGGGGCATACCCCTGAGACTGAGATCCTAATGGCCATGAGCCTTAGGTGTGACTCAGCTTAATGTCAGCCTTGATGACAAAGAGATTGCCTTTGCTATTCCTCCCTGGACCTTGGGCCCCTGTATGGAGAGAGGCTCCTTCCCCTGATGGGTTGGACAGGGGCTCTTCCTTGGAACTCAGGACCAGGTTGGTGAGACCCAACACAAGATGCATCCCAAAGGTCCTTGTCCTCAGGATGGTGCCCACAGAAGGGAGCTTTGTATCTTCCCTGGTGCCAGGATGAATTTCTATGCTGGCCGGGCTCACTTGTGGCTGGTTCTAGCGGTCTCAGGCCGTGTGTATACCACAGCAGCAGGCAGCGCATTGCAGCACGAGGCTCAGTCCTGCCTCTGTGCTGCGCCGGCCTCGGCAGGCTGTGGAATCTAGGTGCAATCCAGCACCGCAGCACTAGTGGCTATAGCACTCCCTGCTTTGTCCCTCCCCAAACCCAAGCAGAACAACTTGGGCAAAGTAATTGCCTGCTTGGTGGAAGAAGAGGGAGATAGGTACCAAATTATCACCTAGGAGCCTGGGGACAGTCCTTCCATGGTGAGACAGGCCCTGGCAAAATTCCGCAATGACTGGCCATAGGCTGGTGAGTGGGGATGAGCCAAGCCCAGCGCCAGGTAGGGAATGCTGAAATGCCTCCCTTTTTAGCCGCTTCCTCATTTCATTCTGAACAGCGCACCAGCTGCTGATGTGGGACAAGCTTGGGCTTGGGAACCCTTTATTGCCGAGAGAGTGACAATAAACAATCAGGCTGAAATCTGGCGCTGAGATAGTGGGACTCACCATAGGCGCAGAGGAAACAAGCAAGCTGTTTAGAATCTCTGGACGGACTGGAACAAAGAAAGCCAGATTATGAAGTCTGACACAAATACCTAATTCTACAGTGCTTGTTTGATGCTATGTGCCACAGTATTAGGAATTTTCAGGGAAAAATAACCTCACTGAGACAAAACAGGGTGCTAGAAAATGACAATTTAGTAATTGGGGTGTGTGTGTGTGTGTGTGTGTGTGTGTGTGTGTGTGTGCGTGTGTGTGTGTGAACTCTCAGGTAAGTCAAACTAGTTTTATGCAAACACAAGGAACTTCAAGGAAATACAAGGAAACAAGCTAACAGAGAGACTGAAATTGCCAGAAGATGGATGAATAGGAAATAGGGAGAGCTTTCTAAAGTGGATGAGGAGATGAGACGGAGGAGAGCGGGTAGAGGAGTGGAGGAGAGAGGGGAGGGAGAAGGGGTGGGGAAGTTTTAAAAAATGAAAATAGGGCTTTTCCAAATTGGAAGAGAACCAAGAGTCGGAAGGAGCAGGGAGGGAGGGGAAAGGTAGGAGGTAAGTAAGAAACTAAGATGTGTTATGCACATGTTACCAACTTCCCATGACAAATACCATCATTATGTACTGCAAACATGGACAAGTAAAACAGTGAAAAACCATATCGGACAGAAATCTTTGCTGAAAAGAACACTAAACACACAAAAAAATCTAGTAGATACATCAGCAGTAGACTAGATTGAAGATGAGAAAGAATCAGTGAGATGAAGGGCAGGCTATTTGGAAATACGAAATCAGAGGGTATAGAGAAAAAAGGATGAAGAAGGATAAAAAATATGGTAACTTTAGTACAGCTTTCAGAGAGCAAAACATTCAGCTTATTGGGTTGCAGAGGGTCTTGAGAATGATAGAGGGTTGAGAGCTTAGTCCAAGAGATAACAGGAAATTAGGGAAGAGACAAACATCCAGGCAAGGAGGTCAAAGATCATCAGTCAGATTCAACTTCAATGCATGTTACAATTGAGTTCTCAAAGGCTAAAGGCACAGGGCATTCTCAAAGCAACAAGAGAAAATAAACAACACTTCCGAGTGCTCCTTTAACCTGACAGCAGACTTCTCAGGAGAAACCTCACCAGTAAGAAGGAAATGGGATAAGATGTCCCAATGTTGAAGGGAGGAAGCTTCCAACAAAGAGTACCATACCAAGCAAATCTCTGAGCAAACATTTATCCTTTAGAAATGAAAAAAAGATAAAGATATTCTCAAAAACATAATCTGAGAGAATTTATCGACATTAAACCTGCCTACCCTTGTAAAACACTAGAGGGGGTGACAGTGCTGAGAGAAAGGGGTGCTGAGCAAGAAGAAAATAGTGAGTGTGAGTAATACACAGCCCAGAATGCTCAGGATGCCTTAAAACTGTGAATACGGTGCATAAGCCAATAATATCTTTAGTATGAAGACTAAAGACTAAAACAATTATAGTAATGTAAGCAAGAAGGGAAGGGGGCATAATGGGGCTTGAGATGAATACGATCAAAATATATGCATTGAAAAATAATAACTGAATTAATATGTTTGTCTCGGTTACTTTTCTCTTGTGGCTGAGAGAAAATACCCAAACCCAAAATGAAGGAAGGAAAGGTTTATTTAGCTTACAGTTTGTGGAGGTTTCAGTCCACATTTGGCTGGTTCTGAGGCAGAGTGGCATATGGCAGAGGGCAAACGTTCATGAGAGCAGAACACAGCAAAAACCACAGGAACAAAAGGGAGGAATGGCGGGCAAGCAGCCTCTTTCCCTCCCTTACATTGTAAACAGGCTACCCCCATCCAAGCGGGGTGTAGCTCTCACACAATCTCCATGCCTTCCTCTTCCACAGCCTCAGGATGTATACAAAGTAAGCACCCTGGCTTCCAAGTTGACACAATATATCAACCATAACAATGTTAATAGAGAGAATCTAGAAAGATATAAAATGGGGGATCAGAATTGGAAATGCAGGGAGGAATGGACAGCAGCTATAGTTTAAAATAAGCATTTCTTCTTTTTCTATATGTTCAATGTTAAGTTGCTATCATATCAAAATAGCTTGCTATGATCAAAATATTTTTTATAAGCCTCATGGTAACCAAGAGCAAAAATATATAACAGATACACCAAAAATAAGAAACAAGTCAAAGCACAGTACTAGAGAAAATTATTTAGTGACAAAATAAGAATATAATAGAGGGAGAGAGAAAGAATTATAGTGAAACTAGCGAACAAGCTCCAAAATGGCAGTAGTAGGTAGGATCTTACCCGTTGATGATTTCCTTAAATGTAAACGGTGAAATTGTGCAACTGAAATACAGAGTAATTAAATGGATGAAGAAAGGAGATCCATAAGTTATATGTAGCTTATAAGAAACTGAATTCACTTCTTTGGACACACACAGACTGACATGTATGGGAAAAGGTACCCTATATAAAGGGCATCCAAAAGAGAGCAGAAAGCAGTCATAATTAGTCCTATGAAGTGAACTTTAAGTCAAATGTAGTAAAAACTGAAGAGGAAGGTCACTAATGACTAAAGGATTAAATAATCAAGAGGAAATAATAATTGTAAATAAATTTACATCCAACATCAGAGCAGATAAATCTGTATACTTATTTGTAAAGCAAATATTTATAGACAGAGAGAGAGAGATCCTTTACAATCATAGTTAATGCACAGATCATTCAGGCAGAAAATTAATGAGGTGCAGTAGAGTTAAACTGTGCCAATACTACATGAACCTAATAGACATCTTTAGAATATTCCATCCAATAATTGCAGAATACACATTCTTTTCAATATCACATGAGCATTCCCAGGAGATATTATATGAAAGGCTGTAGGGCCAGGGATATAGCTCAAAGGCACAAGAATCTGCCTGGCAAGCACAAAGCCTGAGTTTGATTCTGGGTACCAAAAACAAACAAACAAACAAACAAGAAAGGCTATAGAACAAGTCTCAATAAATTAAAAAAATAAAAATAATATTGAACATCTCAGATCACAATGAAATAAAACTAGAAATCAATAATAAGAAAACTTTGGAAACTATTTAAATACATGGCAATAAAACAACTTAATTGTGAACAATGGATCAAGGAAGAAATCAGAATGGAAAGGAATACAGCAAAGCAGTACTAAGAATAATATTTATGGCAATGCCTATGTTAGGAAAGCAAAACGATGTCAAATAAATAACCTGTCTTTGAATTTCAAGGAACTATGGAATGAAACATGAGGCAAAAAAAACTTCTCCTTTAAGTTGTGGGTCACGGGTGTTGTGTCTCAGTGATAAGAAAGTGACTAAGACAGATTTTGGAACTAGAGAAGTGAAACCGTTGCTATGATGCTACCTGACTATGTGGTTTAGAAGCATGTCAAACTGGTTTGCTATCGGAGTCTGGAAAGGTTTGGCGATGAAGGCCTAGAATACTGTGAGCTGAGCTTACTGGGAGATTCTGGTCAGAGCTGAGAAGACTATCATGCTTGCAGTAATGCCATCACTAAGGACCAGCTGCCCAAGGTTTCAGTTAGGAACAAGGACTCCACTTGCAGTTAGATGCCAGATAGTGTGTATTGTCTTAGTTACTTTTCACAGTTCTGAAACAAAATATCCATCAGCCAAAGTTAAAGGAGGGAAGGTTTGTTTCAGCTTGCAGTCTGTAGAGGTTTCAGTCCATAGCTGGCTGACTCCCAAGCAGGGAGGCATGGCACAGGGGCAGAGCAGAGGAGAAACAGTCCATGGCCGGGTAGACAGGAGGCAGCAAGCAGTGAAGCGACAGCAGTGAGCTTCCTTTTCATCCCTCCCAGTCTATAAACCTTTTGGATGGTGCCACCCACACTCGGGGTGGTCCTTCTCATTATCCGCACCCAGAACTAAGCTAAACTAATCAGTGCACTAATATAGTTATCATAGCCTTAAACCACATTCACATACCCTAGATCAAGTCACCTCCAAAAAGCCCCACCTGTGTGCGTGAGGCTTGGAGAAAATATCAAAATATAAGCTATAACAGGTCTTATGCTCTGGTAGCATATTTGTATCTATTTTACCCATGTTCTAAAATCTTGCAGTAGGCAGGGATTAAGGACAGACTAATCTGTCAGAGGAAATTTCAAGGCAGTTCAAGCTGTTGCAAGGATACTACTTGCTGCTTTTAGTGAGGTTTATACTGAGAACCAAGAGCAAAAAGTCCATTTTAAATGTTTTCAGTTTTTCCCTAAAGAAAGTACTCATAAAGATGGAGCAAAAGAGTGCTTGGTTGCTGACAGATTAGTTTTGAAAAGAAGCCAAGTACTTTGGATCAGAAGAGTGGAGAAAATTATCTAAAGGCATGTCAGGAATGTGGAAGACCTTATCCTTCACAGACTCAAAATTACAAAAGTGAGAGTTTGCTTTTAGAAAAAAGCCCCAGGCCACCATATTCAGAGAATGGCCACCTAGGGAATTTGTTTTCTGGGATTCAGTTCACAGTGCCCAGCCATCCAAACGTTTGGAGGCCTCTGGAACCACAGCCCAAGATGTTGAAGCAGCAGCCAGATCTTAGCGTCATCCACAGCAGTGGTTTTATAGTCATACAGAATGCAGAAGTTGTGGGATCAGGGAAGCTTTCACCCAGATTTCTGAAGACCGGGGAAGGCAGGCAGTGTGCCCTGGGGAGGACAGTGTGTGAAGCTATGAGAGTGAAGCTGAATGTGCAGTGGAGACTCCAGGAACCTGGAGAAGCCAGGAACGTAGAACAGCTGAGGCAAGCCGCCAGGAGTGAGCAAAGCCGCCTGAGAGAGAAGCCATGAATACTACAGCCACTGGTAATGCCATAGGTATGGGATGCCCAAGCTGTTTGGAACTTACTCTTTGCCACCTCTTGCTCCAGGTGCTGGACACATAGATACAGAATTTATGTTTTCCCTGCTTTGGTCCCATTTATTTCTATTCCCATTTCTCCCTTTTGGAATGGGAATGGCTCACAGCAAAAAATTGGCCTTAAACCTCAGAGGAGACTAGATTTGGACTTTTCAACCATGGAACTACTAGAATTTTGGCAGTTCTTAGTGGCAGACTAAATATATTTGCACAAAGATATGTGTATGAATCTTTTGGAGGCCCAGAGCAGAATATTATAGGTGAAATCTGGCCCCCAAAGTCTCATGTGTTTGGAAGGTTATTGGATTATGGGGGTGGTATAGTTGGCTTGCTAACTAGAAAAATAAGGACAAACTGAACATCAAATTAATATCCAAAAATAAACAATAAAGATCAGAGCAGAAATATATGAAGTAGAGACTAAAAAACAAAACCAAATCAGAAGATCAACAAAACAAAGATTTAGTTTTTTCAAAAGACGGATAAAATGGACAAAAACTTACTGTTATGTTTAGGTATAAAATGTTCCCCTAGAGCCTTGTGTGTTGAAAGTTGATTGGGTCCTGTGTACACTAGACTCGCTGATGATTTCATACCTAATTTACTTTTAGGAGTTGAGTCCTAGTTGGAAGCAGGTCACTGGGGATTTGACCTTGAAAGATATCTCCCTTTCGCACTCTTTCCTCCTCTCCTTGCTGGATTCCATGCCCAGGCCACTCTACTTGGAGCAGTTGACAAGGGACTATACCCATAATCCAAAATAAACTTCTCCTCCTTTAAGCTGTGAGCTCAGCTTGGAGTATTCTAGGCCTGCGTCTCCAAACCTTTCCAGACTCTGGTAGCAAACAGTTCAACATGCTTCTAAACCATGTGGTCAGGTATCATCAGAGCAACAGTTTCACTTCTCTAGTTCCAAAATCTGTCTTAGTCACTTTCTTATCACTGAGACACAACACCCGTGACGCACAACTTAAAGGAGAAGTTTATTTTGCCTCATGTTTCATTCCATACTTGGCTGGCTCCACAGCGGGTCAGCAGGGTGGGAGGGCATTGCAGAGGAAAAGCTGTTTACCTCCTGGCACACCAGAAGCAAGAGTGAAGGGAGCAGTTGAAAAGGGAGATACACACTTCTGGGTCACACCCACAGTTACCAAGCCCCACCTCCCTACAGGAAGCCAGCTACACCATTCCAATAATTTAGCCACCTTCCAAACACAGGAGGCTCTGGAGGCCATTTTGATCTAAACCTAAAATTCACATTTCATATATATATATATATATATATATATATATATATATATATATATAATTTTTTTTTTGTCTTTTTGAGACAAGTTCTCACTATGCAGTTCAGACTGGCCTTGAGCTCACATTATAGCCCAGACTGCCCTCAAATTCACCATGATCCTCCTGCTGCTTCAGCCTCCCAAGTGCTGGGATTATAGGCATGTGCCACCACACCAGTCAAATTCATATAATATTTTTCATAATAAAATTGATCTTCAGTTTTTAATTTAAACATTTGTAATTAACTAAAATAATAACAATGAATGATAAATTCACTTACATACTTACCATTTCTAGGGTGTCCAGTATTTTGTGTGGAACATAATATTTCTTTTGTGGATGTATCATGATTTGTTGCAGTTTCAGGTTTTAGATTACTCTGGCTTTCTTTGTTAAGAGAAAGAACTATTTCTCTCTGGTAGCATGTTTTCCCTGCCCAGTGGACTTGGTTGTGTAGTCCGTTGCTGTTGTCTCTTACTGCTGGTGATGAATTCTTTCAGCCTTTTAAAAAACTTCTACATTTATCTTGAAAGATAAATTCACTAGGTATAATATTTGAGACCAACCAACTTCTCAGTACATACTTCAAAGAATTGCTGTTTTCTGACTCCCTATCTGCTGTCCCTCTTTGTTACTGTGTGCTTAATATGTCTTTTCCCCCTCAGACTTCATTGAAGATTTTCTCATTACCACTAGTTTTAGACAATTTGATTATGTTTTGCCTTTATGTTCTTGTATGGAGGTCATTGCATTTGCCAGATCTGTGGTTTTATTGTTTTTGTAATGTTTTATTAGGTTGCTTAAAGTTGTCTCACACCTCACTGAGGCTCTGTTCATTTTTTTTTCCAGTCTAATATTTCTGTTTCACTTCCTGGGGCAGAAAGTGATTCTTTTCTTCTGCAGTTCTATTCTACCTTCCACAGCATATGTAGCAATTGCTTTTCCATCTCTGTCCGGGTCTCCAACTCCTCTAGAAAGAATCAAACACTGCTATCAGTTTCTTGGACAATTTCCTAGGTGTGATGTAAGCATTAAAAATGATACAGGTGCACCATCCTTCCTGCTCCTCCTATAGCAGCCTACTCTGTATGTTACTGTTGTGTACTTTGTGTTTATCTTTATAGGGTATTTTTGTGTTTCACCATAGAGATGACACATTCCTTTTAATGGCTATATAATATTTCTTTTGTGGATGCATCATGATTTGTTGCAGTTTCAGGTTTTAGATTACTCTGTCTTTCTTCAAGAGAGAGAACTATTTTATTGTATATATGTGAAGAGAGAATTTTGACCTGTTAATAGCAGAAGCCTTGGCTTTTAATAGTGTTCAGTTCCTTTTCCTCTATATGTTCCATGGAGGGGCTGCTTTAGTCTTTGCTCTCACCAGGTTGGTTGATGGCTCGTTTTATATATATCAGGCATCCAGAAAGCCAAGAAGCCTGGATGATTCCTTTCACATGGTACTAGAGGTCTTACTGACTTCCCCAGGCAGGTGTGGGGAGCTGTAATTGTTCTATCTCTATTCTTTCAGCGTCCACATAGTTCACTGGGAGCTGAGGTTCATCCAAGTGAGAGCAGCAAGGCCATGCTTACTCTGGTGGCTTCTATGAGGTTGGAGGTAAACCTCAGAGGGAACCAGAGAAGTTGGAGTGAGAGGAGTGAGTGTATGTTTGGGTGCCATTGAACCCCACGTGTGGTCCTTGACATTCTTGGTGTTATCATCTCATGTTGATGTACTTTCTTTTGATCTTTGAGCTATTCCAATATTTATTTTTCACTTAAGGTAGTTTGATTTGTTTTTTTCTCATTGCATTTTTGGGACCATTTCAGTAACAAGCAACCCACCTGTTAGGGGCTCAGTTTTGTTCCCCAAAAATCCATAATTTGAAGCCCTAATCCCCAGTGCCTCAGAATTTGACCATATTTGGAACTAGGTTAGATAAAGATTAAACAAAAATGAGGCCATTTTGGCGGGCATAATCCAATAGGACATGTGTCTTGTAAACAGAGGGAATTGGACACACAGGAGAGACACCAGGATGTGACATACAGAAGATCATGTGAAGATACAGCAGGAAGTTGGTGGCCTGCAAGAGAAAGAGAGGTACCTCAGGAGAACCAAACCTGTCCATACTCTGATCTTGGACTTCTACCCTGCAGAACTGTGAGAAAGAAATTTCCTGTTGTTGAAGACTCACAGTCTGTGGTATTTTGTTATGGCATCTCTAGCAAATACACACCTTCTATCTCAAAAGGTCTGGACGGCTATTGAGGAATGAATTAGATTACATAACCAGAAGCTCATAGAAGAGGCTGCTGGCTTCAGAGTTCTTTAATTTAGCCACTCAGCCATAAAGAAGCAGGGTTTTCTATCTTCCTACTTTGTCATTTTTTCCAGTTACTTTTGCCACCAAAACTACCCCATGTTTACACATATGTGTCTGATTTATTTCACTATAGTGTGTGTACTCATTTTTTAGCTCATGCATTCTATAGCTTTCTTTTTTTTTTTGCGGTACTGGGGATCGAACTCAGGACCCTGCGATTGCTAGGCAAGTGCTTATTCTACTGAGCTATATCCCCAGCCATAGCTCATGCATTCTGTTGGTTAAAACTTTTTTCAGGGAACAAGCAGGCTATTCTTGTCTTATGACTGTGGGTTCTTAGCAGGGAGGGGTGCTTTGAGAGGATCAGAGGGACTTAGGTGGCCAAAGGTAACTCTAAGGCTGGGATATGAGACATCTGGGTCTGGAAGATCCACTTTCAAGATGACTTCTTCAACGCATGTCTGGAACCTTGGGCTGGGCTTAGCCGGGATTGTATCCAGGTCTCCTACTTATGGCTTTGGTGGTATGGCAATTTCTTTCTTTCTTTCCTTTTTTTTTTCTAATTTTTATATTAAAAAATAAAAGCACAAAAACATATTAACAAACAGACACAAATTAGCATAAGGAATAGTACAATCAAAGCTGATTTACAGACAAGGTGACATGGACTCAACAATGGTTGTTGCTTTACCTACTGATATCTTTGAAGTGTATATACATGAACACAGATACAGACATACGAAATTGGTCAATTAATCATCTCAACACCAGAAAAACACAAAAATCAGAAAACAAAAGACAAAAAATTAAAAAAAGACAACAATAGTTGCTGCTTTGCATATCGATATCATCGAAGTGTGTGCTCAGGATAACACATACAGACATACAAGATTGATTGAATAACCCATCATCAATTATTCCTTAGCAATAATTGATATAATACACAGGTAGAACCATGTTAGCCCTCCTGCACATATGTATATACATATATACATATATACATTTTTGCCTCTTTCTTTTCTCCTTTTCCTCGTCCCATCTGTTCTTTGTTTTTCAACAGATTTCCTTCATGTCTCTTAGTTTATATTCCCACCTTCGGGTTCTTACACCAGTGATACAATACGTTGCCTGCACATGTATCGCTGATTTATTTCACTTATGAGTATGGACTCCAGTTTTGACCATTTCCTACAAAGTCCCCAAAACTGTCTTTCTTTATAGCTGAATAATATTCCATTATATAAAAATGCCACAAATTTTTAATCCAGTCTTCTGTGGATGGACACTTGGGTTGCTTCCATATTTTAGCTATTACAAATTGTGCTGCTATAAACATGGGTGGACATATATCAGAATGATATGATGTTTTCAGATCTTCTGGGAAAACACCCAGAAGGGGAATAGCTGGTTTGAATGGAACCTCTAGACCTAGTTTGCTGAGCAATCTCCAAACGGCTCTCCACAGTGGTTGCACCAGACTGCATTCCCACCAGCAGTGTAATAGAGTCCCTATTTCTCCACAGCCTTGCCAGCATTTGTTATTGGATGACTTTTTCATACTGGCCAGTCTTACTGGGGTGAGATGAAATCTCGATGTTGTTTTTATTTGCATTTGTCGAATGACTAAGGACGTGGAACATTTTTTCATATATTTATTTGCCATTTGTATTTCTTTATCTGAGAAGTGTATACTCATCTCAGATGCCCATTTCTGGATTGGGTCTTTGAATTTGGACAGCTACATGTTTTTTAATTCTTTGTATGTTCCAGATAGCAGTCCTTTGTCTGAGGGACAGCCAGCTAGGATTTTTTCCCAATTTGTGGGTTTTCTTTATACTTTGCTGATGATTTCTCTAGAAGTACAAAAGCATTTCAGTAGGATGAGGTCCCAATTATTCTTTGAAGTATTTCCCTTGCAGTTTCATTTTTGTTCATGAACTGTCTGCCTACTCCTATGTATTCAAGATTTTTACCTACTTTCTCTTCCAATAGATTTAGAGTTTCTGTTTTAATGTTGAGATCTGAGATCCATTTTGACCTGAGTTTGGTGAATGGTGATAGACTGGGGTCTATTTTCAGTTTTCGGCGAGATGCAAGCCAGTTTTTCCAGCACCATTTATTAAACAGGCCTTCTTTTTTCCAGTGGGTTTGGTTGACCCCTTTGTCAAATATGAGGTAGCTGAGTGGGTTTTTCGTTATGGTTGCATTTTCCAGTCTGTTCCACTGATCCTCAGGTCTGTTTTTTAGCCAGTACCAGGTTGATTTTATTACAGTAGCTTTGTAGTATAATTTCAGGTCAGGGATTGTGATTCCGCCTGACTTGTCTTTATTGCCCAGGATTGCTTTTGCTATTCTAGGTCTCTTCTGGTTCCAGATGAATTGGAGGCATATTTTCTCTAGATCTCTGAGGTATGCTAATGGTAGTTTAATGGGAATTGCACTGAATCTGTACAACAGTTTTGGTAGTATGGCCATTTTTACAATGTTAGTTCTTCCTAACCATGAGCAGGGTATGTTTTTCCTTTTATTGAAATCCTCTTCAATCTCCTTTTTCAGAGTACTGTAGTTCTCACTGAATAAATCTTTCACATTCTTTGTTAGATTGATTCCTAAGTATCTCAGTTTCTTGGTTGCTATTGTAAACATCCGTTCTTTTTTTTTTTTTTTCCGGGACCAGGGATCGAACTCAGGGCCTTAAGTGCTTAGCGGCAAGCACTTACCCCACTGAGCTGTACCTCCACCCATTGGTTGCTATTGTAAAGGGTATGGTTTCCTCCATTTGTCTCTCAGTCTGTTTGTTGTTCGTGTATAGGAATGCTATTGATTTTTGGGTGTTGACTTTGTACCCGGCTACACTGCTGAATTTGTCAATTAATTCCAGGAGTTTTCTTGTGGAGTTTTTGGGGTCCTCCATGTATAGTATCATGTCATCTGCAAGTAGTGATAGTGATAGTTTGACTTCTTCCTTTCCTATCCTTATTCCTTTTATTTCTCTCTCTTGTCTGATTGCTCTGGGTAGTGCTTCCAGAACTATGTTGAATAGGAGTGGTGACAATGGACATCCTTGTCTTGTTCCTGTCTTTAAAGTGAAAGTTTTCAGTTTTTGTCCATTTAGTATGATGTTGGCTGTTGGTTTGTTGTAGATGGCTTTGATCAGATTGAGGTAGAGGCCATCTATTCCTATTTTGTCTAAGGTTTTTAACATGAATGTATGTTGGACTTTATCGAAAGCCTTCTCTGCATCTATTGAGATGATCATGTGGTTTTTATCTTTGACTGTATTGATATAGTGTATTACATTAATTGATTTGCGAATATTGAACCATCCCTGCATTCCTGGAATGAATCCTACCTGGTCATGGTATATAATTTTCCTTATGATTCGCTGAATTCTATTTGCTAGTATCTTGTTGAGTATGTTTGCATCTATGTTCATTAGAGAGATTGGCCTATAGTTCTCTTTCTTGGTCGGGTCCTTCGCTGGTTTTGGTATCAGTATAATACTTGCCTCCAGAAAAGTGTTAGGGAGAGTTGCTTCCTTTTCGACTTCATTGAAGAGTTTGAGGAGAGTTGGCATTAGATCTTCTCTAAATGTTTTTTAGAATTCTGCTGTGAATCCATCAGGGCCTGGGCTTTTCTTTGTTTGTAAATTTTTAATAACGTTTTCAATCTCATTAATTGATATTGGGTTGTTCAGGATTTTTACGTCTTCCTGATTCAATTTTGGCAATTTTTGCCTTTCTAGGAATCTTTCCATTTCTTCTCTATTTTCTGTCCTATGGGAATAGAGATTTTCAAAGTAAGTATTTTTTTTTTATTTAAAAAAAATAAAAGTAGAAAAACATATTAACAAACAGACACGAACTAGCATAAAAAATAGTACAATCACAACTAATCTATAGACAAGGTGACATGGTCTCAACAGTGGTTATTTCTTTATCCATTGATATCTTCGAAGTGTAAATATATGAACCCATATACAGACATGCAAAATAAGTCAGACAATCCTATCAACAGAAAAAACACAAATAACAAAAATCCAAAGATAAAAAACAAAACAGCAAACAACAACAGTAACAACAACAACAAAAAAAAACCACCAATAGTTGCTGCTTTGCATATTGATATCGTCGAAGTGTGTGTTCAGCATAACACATGCAGACATACAAGATTGATCAAATAAACTGTCATCGATTATTTCTTAGCATTAAGTGATATAATACAATAGTAGAACCATGTTAGCTCTCCTGCATATATGTATATTCATATATACATACATACATTTTTGTTTCTTTCTTTTCTCCTTTCCCTCGTCCCATCTGTTCTTTGTTTTAGGACAGATTTCCTTCATGACTCTTAATTTATATTCCCACGCTCGGGTTCTTACACCAGTGATACAATACGTTGCCTGCACATGTATCGCTGATTTATTTCACTTATGAGTATGGAGTCCAGTTTTGACCACTTGCCTACAAAGTCCCCAAAACTGTCTTTCTTTATAGCTGAATAATACTCAATTATATAAAAATGCCACAAATTTTTAATCCAGTCTTCTGTGGATGGGCACTTGGGTTGCTTCCACATTTTAGCTATTACAAATTGTGCTGCTATAAACATGGGTGCACATATATCAGAGTGGTATGATGTTTTCAGATCTTCTGGGAAAATACCCAGAAGAGGAATAGCAGGTTTGAATGGAACCTCTAGACCTAGTTTGCTGAGCAATCTCCAAACGGCTCTCCACAGAGGTTGCACCAGTCTGCATTCCCACCAGCAGTGTAATAGAGTCCCTATTTCTCCACAGCCTCGCCAGCATCTGTTATTGGATGACTTTTTCATGCTGGCCAGTCTTCCTGGGGTGAGATGAAATCTCGATGTTGTTTTTATTTGCATTTCTCGAATGACTAAGGATGTGGAACATTTTCTCATATATTTATTTGCCATTTGTATTTCTTTGTCTGAGAATTGTGTATTCATCTCAGATGCCCATTTCTGGATTGGGTCTTTCAATTTGGACAGGTACATGTTTTTTAATTCTTTGTATGTTCTAGATAGAAGACCTTTGTGTGAGGGACAGCCAGCTAGGATTTTTTCCCAATTTGTGGGTTTTCTTTTTACTTTGCTGGTGAGTTCTTTAAATGTACAAAAACTTTTCAGTAGGATGAGGTCCCAATTATTGATTCTTTGAAGTGTTTCCCTTGCAGCTTCATTTTTGTTCATGAACTCTCTCTCTGCCTGCTCCTAGTTGTTCAAGATTTTTACCTACTTTCTCTTCCAATAGGTTTAGAATTTCTGTTTTAATGTTGATATCTGTGATCCATTTTGACCTGAGTTTGCTGCATGGTGATAGACTGGGGTCTATTTTCAGTTTTCGGCAAGAGGCAAGCCAGTTTTTCAAGCACCATTTATTAAACAGGCCTTCTTTTTTCCAGTGGGTTTGGTTGACCCCTTTGTCAAATATTAGGTAGGTGAGTGGGTTTTTTGTTGGGGTTGCATCTTCCAGTCTGTTCCATTGATGTTCAGGTCTGTTTTTTAGCCAGTACCAGGTTGATTTTATTACAGTGGCTTTGTAGTATAATTTCAGGTCAGGGATTGTGATTCCACCTGACTTGTCCTTATTGCCCAGGATTGCTTTTGCTATTCTGGGTCTCTTCTGGTTCCAGATGAATTTGAGGCATATTTTCTCTAGATCTGTGAGGTATGTTAACGGTAATTTAATGGGAATTGTGTTGAATCTGTACAACAGTTTTGGTAGTATGGCCATTTTTACAATGTTAGTTCTTCCTAACCATGAGCAGGGTATGTTTTTCCTTTTATTGAAATCCTCTTCAATCTCCTTTTTCAGAGTATTGTAGTTTTCACTGAATAAGTCTTTCACATTCTTTGTTAGATTGATTCCTAAGTATTTCAATTTCTTGGTTGCTATAGTAAAGTGTATGGTTTCTTCCATTTCTCTCTCAGTCTGTTTGTTGTTCGTGTACAGGAATGCAATTGATTTTTGGGTGTTGATTTGTAACCAGCTACGCTGCCAAATTTGTCAATTAATTCCAGGAGTTTTCTTGTGGAGTTTTTGGGGTCCTCCATGTATAGTATCATGTCGTCTGCAAATAGTGATAGTTTCACTTCTTCCTTTCCTATCCTTATTCCTTTTATTTCTCTCTCTTGTCTGATTGCTCTGGCTAGTTCTTCCAGAACTATGTTGAATAGGAGCGGTGACAATGGACATCCTTGTCTTGTTCCTGACTTTAAAGTGAAGGTTTTCATTTTATGTCCATTTAGTATGATGTTGGCTGTTGGTTTGTTGTAGATGGCTTTGATCAGATTGAGGTAGAGGACATCTATTCCTATTTTTTCTAAGGTTTTTAACATGAATATATGTTCGACTTTATCGAAAGCCTTCTCTGCATCTATTGAGATGATCATGTGGTTTTTGTCTTCGACTGTATTAATATAGTGTATTACATTAATTGATTTGCGAATATTGAACCATCCCTGCATTCCTGGAATGAATCTTACCTGGTCGTGGAGTATAATTTTCCTTATGATTCGCTGTAATCTATTTGCCAGTATTTTGTTGAGTATCTTTGCATCTATGTTCATTAGCGAGATTGGCCTGTAGCTCTCTTTCTTGGTTGGGTCTCTCTCTGGTTTTGGTATCAGTATAATACTTGCCTCCAGAAATGTGTTGGGGAGAGTTGCTTCCTTTTCGATT
>PVLD010012393.1:0-60643 GCA_004027595.1 Dinomys branickii | reverse complement strand
TCCGCCGCTAACAAGCCGATCTCTGTCGGGAGTCGCTGGGGGGCTGCGCCGGCTCGGGGGGGCGGGAGGGATCGAGGGGTCCGCGCTCTCAGGGCGCTAGGACCCAGCAAATTCCTCTCTCCTCTTCCGGCGGCTTTTGGGGCCCTCCGCGCGGCTCGCCCGACACGCGCGAAACGTGGGACCGCCGGGCGTCTCCGCCACCACCAAGCCGATCTCTGTCTGGGGTCACCGGGGGGCTGCGCCGGCTCAGGACGCGGGAGGAATCAAGGCGTCCGTGCTCTCAGGGCGCTAGGGCCCCGCAAATTTTTCCGCTCCCGGCGGCGTTTGGGGCCCTGCACGCGGCCTGCCCGACACGCGCGAAACGTGGGATTGCCGGGCGTCTCCGCCGCTAGCAAGCCGATCTCTGTCGGGAGCCGCCGGGGGGCTGCACCGGCTCGGAGGGGGGTGGGAGGGCCCGAGGCAGCCGCGCTCCCACTGCGCCTGGACCGATCCCCGCTTCTTCCCCGCGGGGCTCGTCCCCGGCTCCCAGCGTCTGGGACTTTCCCACGTCTCGCCCCGGCAGCCTGGTCCGTCCTACCACATCTCCCCCGGCATCTCAGAGAAATACGCCCAGTTTAAACTTCCCAGCCGAGGTTCCGGCATTCACGCTCACCAAGTCTGTCTCGAGCTGGTGGTGTTTATTAAGGAGGTTCGCTCCCTTGCTGCTCACCCGGTCGCCATCTTCCCCGGATCTCTGTTTTTTTTTTTTAATCACACCTCATTAAGACCCTCTTGAAAGAGGGCTTCCAGAGCAGCTTGTAAAATAGGGTGGTATTTGCATACATCCCTCTGACACAGTAAATAACTTCTGGATGACTTTAAAATACCCATGACAATGTAAATGTTTTTAAAAAGTTTTATATTGTATTGTCGAAGGAACAAGGACAAGAAAAAATGTCTGTGTTCAGGTCAGATGTGACATTTAATGCACATTTTCAGAGTTTGGTTGGATCCACACATGAGGAACCCATGGATATAGAGAGGCATCTGTACCTAAAATGTACATACGCAACTGCCCAAGCACTTCGTTTCTGAATACCAGTCCTAGAAAATATATACATGTGGGTAGGATATTCACACCAAGATGTCCACCACATTGCTGTTTATAAAAGAAACTGGAAACAAGGTAAAATGTCCCTCATTCCCAGAGCTGGAGTGCATAATATAGCTTCTTCATGCAAAGGAGTACTATGTAGCACTTAAAATGGACAAGCTAGCATTGAGATACCAAGGAAGGGACTCCAAGGATCAGTACAGGAACCAGGCTGCACAGCAGGAGCTGCAGCAACCTGAGTGAAACTTCATCTGTACCTGTTACCTGAGCTCCATCTCCCATAGGGTCAGTGGCAGTATTAAATTCTCAGGATCTCGAATCCTATTATGAACTGCACTAAAGCATATGCAGCATGTGTGGAAGTTGTAAACATGTACACAGTATCATGGGTGTGCCTGGTGAGGGGAGCTCTCTTATTAAGGACCAGAGTGACGAATCCTATGTGGTACAGTAGCCACCGGCCACATGTGGTACGGAGCCCTTGGGATCTTGGAACTGAGATGAGCACAGCACACAGGAGATTCTAAAGGCCCAGCACAAGCTAAGCCGCAACTACAACCTACAGGTGTACGTACATTTGGACTCCCCATACTATGTACGGTACTGGATAGGGGAAGACAAACTTTTATGTCAAAGACGGAGCTTCCTCAAATGGGAAGCAGGTCAAGAAACAGAGGGGGAGGGAGGAGATGGACAGGGATGAAAAAGGAATTAAGATGTGCCCTGTCCCTCCACCAGCTGCACACAAGGGCATACTGCAAACACGGACTACCAGAAATAATTAAAAATGAAATAAAAAGTAGATCTGGTATATTTACAATGTCTTCCAAATTTTAAGAGGTAGTAAATTAAATAAAACAGTTTCTTTTGCCCCTCCAAAAGCTAAATGCAGAGGGATATATGCAAATATCACCCTTCACCTTACAGATCCCAGAAGGTGAAAGCCACCCATCTTCCACATGTGGGAGGAGCCCCACTGCTCAGGATTAGATGGGACACCAGACGGGGCTCACGTGAAGATACGTGGCTCAAAGACTTGCCCTGGTCCCTCAGCATTGTGCTGTTCTCCCAGGGGGACCATGCATTAGTACCTTCCCAGGGCCACAGATGCACGCCCTGCCCTTGTGAAAGCAGCCTGCCACCCACCCATCGAGCACTCAGCTGCCTTCCCCCAGGCTTGCTGCTCTGAATTTGCTCAGAATGGAACCTGAGGCAAAGCAAGAGCCTAGCAAGGGCATCTCAAGTAACTGAATCCCACTGAGGACTCCAGTAAGAGGACGCACCCTGCAAGGCGTGGGTCCCTGGTAATGGGTCCGATCCTCCGGGTGACATCCCAGGCCACACTGACGGTACGGTGGGGGAGGGGCATAGCAGCTCGACACTCGAGGGACGCACAGACACGCAGCGTGGGGGCTGCCACGGGGCGTGACACGCCGCTTTCACATTCTATCCCCTCCATCTCAGCAAGAGGTGGTGACACAACCTGCACTTTGTACTGTTAAAAAACAAAATCAGGTGGGAAGACAGGAGCCCGGGAGGGCGTCAGCTCACACCTGCACAGGACTTCACAACGCGACGGTTCCCACAGTGACCCTGCAGACCCAGCGCCAGGCAGCAGTGCGCATCGGGGTGAGGATGCCAGGAAGGGCCCCCCGGGGGTCAGCGCTACCCCCTCGGGGGCTACGTGTGGTGGGTGCAGACGTCGAACAGGGCGGGTTCAGAAGCTCCGCTTTGAGTCGGTGATGCGGCTCACACAGGCTGAGGCGGACCCCTAGCGGTGTGCGTGTCGGGAGCTCGGTGCGCAGCACCGTGAGGCGGAAGGCGGTGGACTGTCCCAGGCAGGGCCAGCAGGGAGTCACGAGGGGCGGGGCCCTTGAAGGCAGTGAATGTGGTTTTCATGGGACCCTGATTAGTTATGAACAGTGGGTCACTCAGACTGGCCTCTCCGGCTTCCTGTCTTCCCAGGTGGTCTCTGACTCACAGGAGCTCCCACCAAGCCGCCTGCCATGATGCCATCTGCCGCGACGTCCCTGCCATGACAGGATGCAGCCTGCAGGGGATCTCCCCAGCGCTAATACCAGACTGTCTGGCCTTTCACCCTCCAAAGCCATGAGCTAAATAAACCTCTGTACGCAGCCTCGGGTGTTTTGCGATAGGGATGAAAAATTGAGTAACATAGTCAGGCTACCTTGTCTGGGCCTCGCTTCCCTTGTGTATAAAATGGGGGAGGATGTGTCAGTTTCGATCTAAAACGGCCCCCAGGCTCCACGTGTTAGGATGGTGATGAGATTATGGGGTGCTACAGCCGGTTCCTTCTTTCTCTCTGTGGTTCCCTGGCCGCTTCCTTCTCCCTCTGCTTCCCGGACACCATGACCTGAGCAGCTTCCTCCCCCAGGCCGTTACACCACCTTGTGTCTGGCCTGGAGCCACCCAACCACAGCCAGAACCTCAGCCCCAAGGAACTCCTCCTTTAAGTTGTGGGTGTCTGTGTTGTGTCTCAGCTGTGAGACAGACCTACGTCTGTAAATAAAATAAAAATAAAATAAAATGTCCTCCCTCAGAGGAGGAGCAGAAGTGGCCTACTTGTTCACTGACTTAAGTCTGTGTAGGCCGCTCTAACAAAATACCACAAACAAGATGGCCTTGTAAACAACAGAAATTGATTTCTCATCATTCTGATGGCTAGAAAGCCCAAGGTCAAAGTGCCGGCACTGAGCGCGGTCTTAGTTACTTTCTCACTGCCGGGACACAGAACCTGATGCCCGTAACTCTACAGAGGAGAGATTATGGGTGCCTATGGTTGGGTCCTACACAGAGCCTCCTAGTTATGTGCTCACATGACAGAAGGGAGGACTTCTGTCTCCCACCCCTGTAAGGTCACTAAACCCAGCTACGAAGGCTCCCCTGCAAGACCTAGTCACTGGCCCCAAATCTCACCACTTAACACCATTATCGTGGGGATGAGGTTTCAGCCCAGATACAGAGCAACTGCAAACTTTCAGTCTCAAGGATCCAATCAGTGTCTGAGCTTTGAACCTGCTGTGTTCACCCTTAGGACTTCAAATCCCATACAAACCCTTTCCCCCTAACCACAGCACAGCAGGCCTGTAGGACAGGAGGAAGGGAAAGAAAGCCAGTCAGGTACCCAGGGACAAACACAGAACCCTCCTGGGTGGTAGGAGGACCGGTTTCTGGCTCATTTCAGCATTTGTGGGGTGCCTAAGAATCACCCAGCCCTAGGCTGAGCCAGGAGTACAGTGAGACAGAGGAGAATCAAGTCAGGCCCTGGTTCACACAGAGCAGCCAGGAACTGCCCCCACAAAAGATGAAAGCAAGAACAACTGGTGTTCAAAATAGAAAAACTCACGGAAAGTCCCATGGAGCCGTTCTGGTGGGTCCTTGCTGCTCCAGAAAGGGCGAGGAGAGGAGAGCTCCTGCCTGAGCCAGAGAGAATGAATCCCCAAGCCACGAGAGAGTGCCACAGAGGCTTCAGGAGGTTAAGATCCTTCCAGGCTTAGATACTAAGCTCCCAGCTGCATCTGGGTTCTCAGCAGCAGAGACCTGCGGGGGTGTCACTGTTTGGTTTTACAGATGGGACACTGAGGCCCATGCGTATTCAACTGCTGACTTGCTCAAGTTCCTAGAAGTGTTAGAACCAGGCCCACACACAAGGCAGGGAAGAAGGAAGATGCGGGTGCTGCCTGCATGAGCCTGGGTAAGTTCTTTCTACTTCTGCGCTCCTTGTTCCCAGCTGTCAAATGGGTACAACTGCACCACCGACTTCTTCAGATGCTTGAGAGAAGAACCTGTACAGTCAGCCCCAAAACCGCCTCACTCCATAACCACGTGACACATGATAGAAGGTCCTACAGGAAGGAGCGTACTTGGATGCAGCCACAAATATGCAGGAAATACAGAGGACAGAGAAACACGTAACATTCAGAAAGAAGGAAGCTCCCCAAGTCACGGCTCAGCTTCTTCAGCAGATAAAGTACAGGCGAGCAAAGACAGGCAGAGGTTTTCAACAGAGAGTGTGCAAGGACAGAAGAAGGAGGGGATCTGGGCAGGCAAAAGAGAACAGAAGCATCATGTGAAAAGCCAGCACAGACCCAAGGAGAAACTGTCCTCAGCAAAAGAAACCAGACACAAAGTAACACAGGTCTTACGATCCTCTGTGCAACCAGCCCTCAGCATGTCCAGCTCTCACATCCACAAATGCAATCGATCCTGGATAGAAAACATTCAGAAAAAATGCTCCGCTCTTCCTGGCCCTGACTAGGTCATTAGGCTAATAATGGTTACATACGTACGGAGCATCTACAGATGCCTCTCCTGCCCTCATTCTCTAAACAATATGGTACAGCGACTACTTCACACCACACTGGGTGTAAGGCTACTAGAGATGACTGGACACATACAGGAGGGCTGTGCAGATGCTAGCCAAGATTTCATCATGTTACAGAAAGGATTAGAGCACCCAGGAATTTTGGGATCCATGCATGTCCCTGAAACCAGCCCGCTATGGATACTACAGGACAATTGTATATAAAGTTCCACAGCAAGGGAAGCTCATCTGCCGTGACAGAAAGCAGATGTCTGGTTATCTAAGAGGAGAGATCCCGGCGAGAGGGACAAATCAGAACTTGCAGAGATAATGAAAGAATGTCTGTCTTGTCTGGACAGTAGCTGCCCGTACACACCAGACGTTTGTCAAAACTCTGACCCGTACACTTACAATGTTTACCAATTATATCTCAATAAAGCCAGAAGAAAAGCTGAAAACAATCCCAAAGGTAAACACAGATAAAGATCTAAGATTTTAGCACAGCATTTTTTTCATACCAGTGACAAACTGGAGACCACCTCAGAATGGTCACGCACGCAGGAATGAAAAGAGTGACACCAGGTGGGCATGGTAGCACACGCCTGCCATCCCGGCTACTGGCTGAGGCAGGAGGGTCTCAAGTGCAGGGTCAGCTGGGGAACATAAACCATCTCAATAAAAAACATGCATTTCTACAGATTCATGTTGACATGGAAAGAGTCTTTCCGTAGTTGACCCGAAAGAAAGAACAAGATGGCCACGCAGGTATCACGTGGACTCACAAAGCCTCATTTTTTCAGGCATCATACAATTCCAGTTCACACAAACATGTCTGCAGAGAAGATTAGCGAGGACTTGCTTCAAAATTAAGAAGTTAGAGCTCTGGGAAGGGTGGGTTTTAAATGATCTAATACCTTTCTCTATATTTTTCCGAACTACAAGAATTATACTCATGAATTTGTTACTTTTGGTTTCTTGAAACAGGGTTTCACAATGTAGCCCAAGCTGCTTGGAACTTGCAGCAACCCTCCTGCCTCAGCCTCCCAAGTACTAAGATTACAGTCATGGGTGACCACATTCAGCTTGTTTTGTTAATAATTCTTTGGTGGCACCCAGGTTTGAACCCAGAGTACTGTGCATGCTAAACTGCTGACCTGTACCCTTGGCCCTAAATGCTGATTTTTTTAAATGAAAAAGTTAAACTTGGTTATCTAGGGAGACAATTTTGGGTTATAAAATTATATACAAACATAAGGTAGTGATTGCTATAAAAGCAAGGCAGGGACTAACTTGGGGAGAGGAGCGAAGGAAGCCAGGACTAGGAAGTGACCCATGAAATGAGTTTCCATGTAACAGAAAAATTGACAGTTTTTGAACAGAAAAAAGACATTCACCCTAGAGCAACAGTTATCAACTAGCAACAAGAGGGAAAGATTCTGTCCCCCAGGGAACATTTGGCCATGCCTGGGGACATTTGTAGATGTCCCAAGTTGGGGGCACTAGCAGCACTGAGCGGGTGGAAGGCAGGGGTAGAGTTGTAATTCCTACAATGCCCAGGACTGGGCAGTCACCACCGCCCGCAACAATCCAGCCCAGAATATCAATACTACTCAACTCCGTTTCAAAAGGAAGAAAATTGTGCCGGCCATGGCAGCACATACCTGTAATTCCAGCATTTGGGAAGCTGAGGCAGGAGGATCACCAAGAGTTTGACACCAACCTGGGCTACATAGTGAGTTCAAATCCAGCCTAAGCTGCAGAGTGAGATCCTGTCTCAAAAAAACCAAGAACAAATAGAAGGAGAAAAAGGAGGAGAAAATTGTGGCAGTTAATCTGTGTATGTGTATGAGTATGCGTGTGTGTGTGTGTGTGTGTGTGTGTGTGTATGTGCGAGTACGCTCAGGGCCTTTGCACTGAGCTACATCCCAAGTCCCTTTTTCTAATTTTTAAACTTAAACTTATTATTTTCATCAACAAACAATATTCCATACACTTATACATCAGGACCTTCTGAAATATGCGTATACTGTGGAATAGCTACCCAGACCTCATTAACATATGCATCGCCTCACACACTTTGCATATTTTGCAGGCAGAATACCTAAAATCCACTCTCTTAGTGATCGGTGCTTCCTTTCACAGCATCCTGAGAGCGGCGGCACACACTGGCATCCCGGCCACCTCAGAGACTGACTCAGAAGAACCATTTCAGCCCTGGAGCTCAAGGCCAGCCCAGACAACGGGCAAGACCACATCTCAAAATAAACAACATTTTCAAATAAATAAAAAGGAAAAAGCAGCTGAGGCTGAAGCCCTCAAGAGCAGCACCTGGCTGTGTGCCGCCCCGGGAGGCAGGACGGACCCTGCGGGCAGAGGGTGACGGGCTTGCCAAGCCCGCTTCCTGGCCCCAACACTCCTCTTAGTCATGAACAATAAAAAAAGCACCAGGGACAGACTCCAGATGGCAAATTAAAACCCTTATTAGATTTCAAACAAAAACTACTACTGTAATACTTCCAATGTGATACAGGCCCATAAAAATAAAGGATGAATCACAGCCCAATTTGAAAGAAAGGTCTGATCCCCTGACGTCAGCCCCGAGTCACACTAGCTTTTCCACAGCCTCATGCTGAGAACCGAGACCTCGAAATAGAAAGGAGCCCACGTGGCAGGTGGATCTTCAGGTCACGCTCTGCCAGCCCCGTGTCACAGCAGCACCTGCACACGACAGGGAGGAGAAGGCAGACTCCTGGAGATATGGGCTGCGGGGGAGGGAGGTGAGATGGCCCAAGGGGTGACGAAATCATTTCTGGAGAGTTCTTCTTCAGGGACACACAGCTCGCCAGAGGACACTTTCCCTGTGTGGCTGGAGATTCTGAGCTGAGGCTCTGAGTTCGGCTTCTGTTCCACCTCCCGTGGAACATTTACAGAAGCCAGTGAAACAGTCACAGGGCTACCACGGGGCACCAAGCAATTACAGAACAGCAGAAACTACGCTTCACATGTTGGGCCAAAGTTCAAAACAAGTTAAAAATAAAGCCCCCCCCCATCCACTGGAGATTTAAGACAACCCACTAAAATGAAAAGTTAATTTTTGTAAACCTTAACTAGTGATTAAAAATCACTCAGCTGGAAAAAAAAAAAAAATCACTCAGCTGCAGAGGCAGTGCAGCAGGATCAGAAAGGCACATGACTGAGGATCCACACAAAGACACAATTCCAGACTGGCCCCTTCCCTGCCCCATGATCTGTGTGCCCTTGACCATGTCACTTCTCTCGGGTCCCCATTCCATCCGTTAGGAAATAGCCTGTAAAACCAGGACAATTCGTGGGTGGCTGGTAAGATAATTAATCCTATTAGTAGTGACTGTTAATCCTGCTATGTCAACTTCATCAGGTTAAGCAATGCCTAGCAGGTCAGCAAAGCACCCTCCTGGGTGTGTCCAAGGCGACCGTGGAGGTGTGACTTGGGTGCTACATGTGGTTCTCTGCCTCCTCCTCTCCAGCCCTGACACCTGCTCAGGCTAGTGGCTTCCCATAAACTAAACAGCTGTGTCCTTCCAGGCCCTCCTGCCATGATGTCTCAGCCAGAGAGCCAGTCCACCATGGACTGGACCCCTGAAACCTTAAGCTAAACTACACCTTTCCCCTTTTAAACTGTGTCAGATATTTCATCTCAGCAATGGGAAAGCTGACGAATACAAAGCCTAAGTAAGAAAATTCATGCACAGTTACTGGAAGACAGTACTAATCCAAGAACAGCTTCACTACAATGAGGGCCAATAAATAACGAATCAAAATTATCATTATAAACTCCTTAGAAAGCAGTGACTTATACAGTCAAACCCTATGAAAGTAGCTAAACTTGCACTCAATGGTGAATTCACGCTCTTCAAAGTTTCAGTTGTATTCACCTTTTTCACCTGTTTAATCTGTTTTCAATTTTTATTTTTTATTAGTACATGTTCGTAGTACACAATGATTATACGCCTCAAGAGAAGTTGGTACATCTTAACTCTCCTTCAGTTCTTCATTTTTTTCACTTCCTACTTTATTCTGAGAAGGATTCAGATTTCATGCTAGGAGAAAGGAAAAAATGGAAAAGCACAGCTCAAAACAGCAGAATTAAAATATGAAGATTATTACAGGAGCTACTGAATTGTGAAAAAAAAGATAAATAAATCCAAGACCTGCTTTGCTGAAAACAATAAACTATCAAATTTAAATAGGCACAAAAGAAAATACATAAACAAGATTAAAGCAAGCAGGGTAGCATGCTAGTAAGTCTCAAAAGCTCAATGAAATGCTTGCTAAGAAAATACAGGTGATTCAAACCAACAGCTGAAGTTAAAAAACAATATATTAAAAAAAAATACCAATGGGTGACATTCTGGCTCCAGACTTCATAATAAAGGTCCTTGCAAACAAACAACAACAAAAAAAAATTTCTAACCACCGTACGTGAAATTCAAAAAGTTCTCATCCTTTAGATTACAGCATCATAAGATTTTCCACAAATACTCAGTTGTTCCAGCACAGGAGCTAGAAATCTACGGCACTTAAAATGGAAAACTGCCTCATTTGTTTTATGCGACTAGAACATCTGATAACAAAGGCTGATGAAGAGATTGCAAAGTCAAAGAAACTCAAAGCGCAGTACAGTTGCATCGTGAACACAGATGGCAAGGACCCAGGAAACAAGAAACAGAACAAAGCCAGCCCAGCAAATCCAGTTCCGCACTGTGCTAAAAGAACAACATCACGGCCAGCATTTGCCGCAGGAGAGCAAGGGTGACTATGCTCAGGAAGTCCACTGGCGGCGGACACCAGGCAATAGCACCGTTAGGTATTTAACACGGGTCTCCCAGCCCTGGAGAGGAGAATAAGATTTAAAAGTGATATGAAAGGTTGGACTTTTAGATATGATTTTAATGACTATAATTTAAGAAGATAAAACTGCACATAACAATTAAAAAATCTTTTAAATCTATTTGTCATGATCACTAATAGATATGGATTAAGGACAAACATGCTCTTCATAGTCGCTGCACTGAACAATTAAAACTTCTGTGATATAAGAATCTGGGAATATGCCAGGCGTGGTGGCTCACCCCTGTAACTTCAGCACTCAGGAGGCTGAGGCAGGAAGACTGCTGCAAATTCAAGCTCAGCCTGGGCTACCTAGTGAGTTCAAGGGCAACCTGCAATATAGAGTGAGATCCTGTCTCAAACACACACACACATAAAAATTAAAAAACTAAAGAATAAGGAATAAAGAATTATCATAACAAAAATACCCAAGACATACTAGTACAAACAGAGGGCAATATAAAAGATGCGTGTCTTGGTTACTTTTCTCTTGTTGCTGAGACAAAACACCCAACGCCCAAAATGAAGGAAGGAAAGGTTTATTTAGCTTACAGTTTATGTAGGTTTCAGTCCATACTTGGCTGGTTCTGAGGCAGAGTGGCACATGGGAGAGGGCAAATGTTCATGGCAGCAGAGCACAGCAAAAACCACCAGCAAAAGGGAGGAATGGGGGCAAGCGGTCTCTTTCCCTCCCTTACATTGTAAACAGCCTACCTCCACCCAAGGAGCACGTAGCTCTCACACAATCTCCGTCGCTCTCACACAATCTCCGTGTCCTCCTCTTCCACAGGCTCAGGATGTGTACAAAGTAAGCACCCTGGCTTCCTGCTGAGTCACTCAGCCAAACCTCTAGACTCCCCAAGTTGACACAATGTATTAACCATAACAATATGGAAACATGGAAATCAGAATTCTTTTTAATGTAACTAGAATTAAATTGTCTGCATGGAAAATAAATTGTCACGGTACTTATTTCTCAAATTTTTCATTGCATTTTCAATTAAAATGTGCAACCAATGTCTCAGTGGATTTTGTATGTGCTAGAAGGGGTATATTTGGAAAGTCTTAAAATCAAGAGTAAAATATACTTCAAAAAGCATAATAGGAAATAATCTATCAATTATAAAACAAGGTTTAAATCTATAATAATTAAACTACTATATGGCATTGAGTTTAAAATAACACAGATAATAAAACAGAATCAACATTCCAAGAAGCAGACCATAGTTTTGGGTTGAATTTAATGGGTTATAAAGAAAACATAAAATGTATTGTATTTTTTTGAAACAAGGTTTCACTATGCAGCCCAAGCTGACCTCAAATTAATCACAATCCTCTTTCCTCAGCCTTCCAAGTGCTGGGATTACAGGTATACACCACCATACCCAGCTACTGTACATTTTAAAGTAGCTTTAAAAAAGATTTTGAATGTTGCTAACATAAAGAAATGTCACCCTTCGAATATGTACAATTAGTATATGGCAGTTTAAAATTTCATTTATTTATTTGTTTTTGTAGTACTGGGGACTGAACTCAGGGCCTGGTGCATGATAGGCAAGCACTCTATCACTGAGCTGTATCCCCAAACCTAAAATTTTAAATAAAAAAAGATTCATCAAGAACCATGATTTTTCAAACATTGGAACTCAGGAAATTAAATTACTGCTCAGAAAAAAATCACTTCACTTCTTCAGTCACATGACACCAGACTTGCTATCCACTGGGACAACAAATCCTCACTACAGTGTCCCATTAACCCACTGTGTGTCCCACCCTGGAGCCCTAGAATAGGAAGCAAAAATTACCACAAATGCTGCCCCGCTGGCCTGCAGGTTCATGCCCCCTCTCCCTTCACCCGCATCTTAGTCATGTGACTTGCTTTGGCCAATGGGACACTAGCACATCTTAGTCATGTGACTTGCTTTGGCCAATGGGACACTAGCACATCTGGTGCAGACAGAAGCTAGAAAAGAACCTACATACTGGGAATTCATCTCTTGCTGGTCTTGGAACCTAAGGTCTTTATGTGGTCCAAGGTACACAACTGGAGGATGAGCAGCTACAGGAAAAAAAAAAAACACAGGCGTCCCAGCTGATAGCATCAACCAGATGCATGAGTGAGGCCACACTGGGCTGCCCAGCCACCAACCAACCCTCCAACAGATCCCAGATGCAAGAGAGAGCTGAGCCTCTCTGCTTGTGGTCATAAGAAACGCGCCCCCCAGCAAACACACAAAATCTGCTGTAGAAAGTTATTATGTTTTAGAGTGTTTTGTTACACAGCAGAAGCTAGCTGATACAAGTGCCCTAAGAAAGCCCCACCTTGCAGGAAATAGCCTTCCATCCCCTATGTTAACTTATGTAGTCCTGGTAGATTCCTCTGTCAATGGCAACCTGGAGTTGACTGAGACATTCAGTGATGAGTCAGAAGACGAATGCAGGCTAAAATTCTCTTCAGGGTCCCACTGTGCTGTGCTCACTTTCTCTGTCCACACCCATTCTGTTTTGCTTAGGCTCAAAGGTTTTGTTCCCTTTCCCCCAGAGAGGAGAGGCCAGGAAGGAGCTGACAAACGTGCCATTCTTGGTCACCCACAGACATGGCACCCTCAGCCCTCATGAGTACTCCTTTCCTTGTTTCTCTTCTCACAATAACAGCCTCTTTGTTGGGCTTAACTTTAACAAGCCACTCCTTCCTCTGTTCCAGGGGCTCTCCAGGGTATAGAGGCTGAAGACATACCCCGTGTTATACTTTATATTTAGTGCGGGAAACAAGAAAGATCTTTGTGTTCTTGCTATTGTTTTTAAACTTTTGAGACTATCTCCCTTATCATGTCCTCATGCTAGAAGGAAAAAAAAGTTCAGAAAAGCTAGTCAGGTCAAGTAAAGTAATGTATGTCTGTAATCCCAGCTACCCTGGAAGCTGAGGCAGGAAGATTGCAAGCTCAAAGACCAACCTGCACTACCTGACTAGATTTTGTCTCAAAAATATTTTTTTTTAAAGTAAGCCCAGCATACCAACATAAGCCTGTAATCTCAGCTACTTGGGAAGCTGAGGAAGGGAAGATCACATGTTGGAGCCCACCCTGGGAAATTTAACAGAACCCTGTTTCAAAATTAAAAATAATAGAAAAAGGACAAAGGGTCTGGTTCAATCCCCAGTGAAAGAGAGAGAGAGGGAGCGTGAGAGGAGAAGGAGAGGGAGAGGGGATGGGAGGAGGCCGGGAGGGGAGAGGCAGGACAAGGAGGAGGGGAGGCAAGAGAAGGGAAGAGGCAGAAAGAGAAGGAGGGAGGGAGGCAAGGAGAGAAAAAGGGGAAGACAGACAGCGTGTGCAAGTCCCACGACAGACAGCACTGAGGTCCGCCTCACCTGGCTGGATCTCAGGTGCAGTTCAGCTGTGACCTAGCTCTCCTGTACTCCGGTGCTGCTGCACGGAATTTTACACGATGCTGAAATGTTCCACACAGGCATGGTGTAAACATGGCAAGCGCAATAGAAGGCTTCATTTTAATTACTTTCAATCTAGCCACATGGGGCTGGTGGGGCTACCTTATCAAACCCTGCACCCAAGAACTCCATCAAGCTGGTCCTACGCCACCATCCAAGGAGGACCCTCAACATCATCGCTGTGCTGGGCAGTCAGGACAGGGTCAGATGCGAACTCCGAGGGTCACATGTTGGGAGCCTGGGTGTCAGGGTAGTGATGACTGTGAGGTGAATGGGGTCCCTGAGCTAGACGTCTTCCAAAGGGACTACAGTAACTCCCAGGATCCCTGGTGAGATCTCACAGGAGGGCTGTTACAGAAAGAGCAAGACTGGCTGCCTCTGTCTCCGGCTCCTGTGTCACCTCTGTGGCATGTGTTCCTGCAGGGATGAGACACAGCCGTGGGCTGGCAGCAGAGCCGGTGTGACACCCTTTGAGATTCCAGCCTCTGTGAGCTAAGCCAGGTGCAGTGGAATACAGCTGTCATCTCAGCCCAGGAGGCTGAGGGAAGAGGGCTGCGAGTTCAAAGCCAACCTGGGCAACTTAGTAAGACGTTGTCTCATATTGTTTAAAATAAAATAAGAAGGGCTGGGGAACATAGCTTTGTGGAAGGCCCTAAGTACAATCCCCAATGCTTTTAAAAAATAGAAAACTATGAGCTGCAGAAACCACTTTATATACTTTATAAGGTATCCAGCCACAGATATTTTGTTATAGCAAGAAAAATAGACTTATACTTCCTCTACAAACCACACCCATCTGTCCAGGAGAAATGATTACTGAAAGATGTACTACTTAAAGGACAAAAACAGGGGCTAGGATAAAAGCTAGGAAAGCCCTTTATAAATATGTCAAGATCTTCTGGAATAAAACAAACAGACAACGCATGCTGTCTTACACTTGCTGGATTAGTGACTAATTCCCACTGACCACTCAGCTAGTCCCTTTCTTTTCAAAATCTCCTTTGCCAGACTGGGGAACTCTCCAGAAATGTGTACACAACATCTGTACTTTGGGTCAAGAAGAAAATCATCAGTATTATTTTCTGACTTCTTGCACCCTGGGGTCATCGGGGTCTCCTTTAGGGGAACTGTTGTTCAAACAAGACCTCAGGGTCAGTGAGCAAGAGGGTCTCTGCTCACTCACACCCTCCCCCTCCAACTCCTAGTCTCCATTCTACCCAGTGTCTATTGCTGTACTTTGCATTCTGTAGTAGAAGACTTTTGTAAACACAACATTCCCACAGCCAGAAGTCCTCAAATCACATCAAGCCATGCACTAGTATCCTCCAATCCATGTATTATTTTCCTCTTGACCTTGGTGTAGACTTCATCTGCCCACCTCATCTTCTGAGCAGCCACAAATCCTAAAATAAACATCTCACTTTTTTCTTGGCCTTATAAAAATTCTTTTCCAAACAACCTTAATACCTCCCTTGCTTATAAAAGTGATTTTTGTAGTAAAACTTGCCCTCATCAAGAACACAGAGTTTCATTATGATTTCCAGGTTGGGCTTTGTTTGCTCTCAACTAGAAGAGGGAGGTCAGTGGGCACTATCACACTGCAGAACAAAATTTTAAGACATTAAAAAGGAATTAAAGGACACATCATCACCCACAGCCATGTTCACGAGAAGAATGGGGTCTTAGTTACTTTTTCACCACAGGGGCACAAAATACCCAATTCCCACAATGGTAAGGAGGGAAGGTTTTCTTTGGGTCACAGTTCATAGAGGTTTCAGTCCATAGTCAGTGGCTCCAAGGCAGGTGGCCAGACAAAGGGGAAACAGTCCCTGGCAGGGCAGCAGAAAGCAGGGAGAGATCAAGGGAGGAGGAGGGAGAGCTACCCTTCTAGGCCACGCCCCCAGTGACCACCTCCTCCCACCAGGTACCACCTCCGTGTTTAGTTGGCTATAAACACACCAGTGGACCAACCCAGTATCACAGCCCCATGATCCCATCACCTTCCCAAAGCCCCACCTACAAGCACCTGAGGCTTTGAAGGGGGGGCATCTAGATACACCCGTAATGAGCAGTTAGGGTGATCACTGCTGAAAGAGGCTCTGAACACAGTGCTGTAATGAAGATGGCACATGTTAAATACAGTCTACCAACAAGACAGAAGCTGAGTCTGACCCTGGCTCTGTGTCCAAGGACAGAGGTCTGTGCTGACCTGGGGCATGCCGGGACCACTAGTAACACTCATACTGTGGGACATGTTCCAGGCTGGAGCCTAGTACTTCAAGAAAAGCCAAAGGTGACACAGGACAAGCCTGAAGACCACCATGGTTTCTCACACTGAGATCCATGGATACTTGGAACCTGGCCACTTCTTTGGGTCACTCTGCCCCTGCATAAAGTGGGCTGAGCTGCAGCTCTGCTCTCCAGCCACCAGACACACGGGTACGCAGGCTCTTTGACAGGGATCCATGCACACCCATGTACAGCAGCATAACAAACAACATCTAAATCTTAGAAGCAGCCTCTATGTCCATCAGCAAATGAATGGATAAGATATTGTGGTGTTCAGACACAATAGAATACTACTCTGCCACGAAGGATGAACTTGAGTTATTTGTACGAAAACAGATGCACCTTGAGACCATAATGTCAAGTGAAATAAATCAGACTCGTGGGTTTAATATTGCAGTTTCTCTTCTACGAGAAAATCTTTCTGATACGGGAATGGGACCGAGAGATGGAGAGATAGGTGGGAGGGGAAGAGTGGAAAAAGAATTTAGATGTGCCTGAACATGCATCAACGCTACGCAGCGAGTGTAAACACTGGGTGCTGAGACACGTACTAATAGGAAAGAAAAACAACCCATTAGGACATGGCCCTGAAAAGTGAATATATATACACCTACAAGGCCCTTCCCTTCTCTCTCTCCTCCTTTCCCTTCTTCTTCTCTTCCTCTCCCTCCTCCTTTCTGTTTCCTTTCTCCTCCTCCTCCTCTTTCCTACTCTCCTCTCTTCTTCTTCTCCTCAGCACCGAACCTACCTGCTCAGTGTATTGCATCCCATCAAAGAGAAACCCCTCAGACGAGTTACCAAGTTACCAGACAGCCCCGAGCAGCACTTTCTCCTAACCACGCATCTCATGCTACCCCACTGTCTTCCCTGAGGGACTGGACCGCATTATTTCTCTGGCAGAGAAAGTAGTTTCCCACTGTGATGCTGAAGCCCTGGGCACTGGTTATGACAGTAAGTCTGTATATTTATTCACCACTGAATAGATGGCAACACTAAGCACAGGACACGGCCATCTGGTCTTCCTTCTTCACTGCACCCTTGCCCCCCTCAGGGTGCCACCTGCTCATCTGGCTTCTATGCCACGGTCCCCATCTGCAGAGGGGCCAACAAGATGCCCTGTGGATGCCTGAAACTGAAAATAGCACTGAACCTTCTACACAGGGCGTGTTTTTCCCAATACATGCGAGCCACGAATGAAAAACAGAGCGTATGCTTAAACTTTTTTAACTTAATTATACTTAAAGACACATTGCCATTCATTCCCTTCAGAATGTTCTCCCCTGCTCCAAAGGAGGCAGCTCTTCTTCAGATGAAAAGCGCATCAAGAGATGGAGGAGCGGGGAGGGGAGGGACAGCAGACGACGGGACGAATGATGACTCGCTATGCGGATGCATCAAGTCTCACACAGGGGCTGCAGTCATTATGCGATGCAGACAAGGGCTTGTAAAAATTCTAAGATTAAACAAGCGTAAACTTGTGGCATTGTGATTCTTCAGCGTTAGTTTTCTCTTTCCCATTTCTTATCAGTATGTGTTTGCAATGCATAACGATTACATTTGTTTGAGGGACGGACATTTCATATCCTAGTCTTCTTTTTCTCTATTTTCTTCTTGCCTTTTTTATTTTGGAGATAGGGGCTCACTATGTAGTTTAGCGTAGTCTTCAACTCACTGTGTAGCCCAGGCTGGCCTCAAGCTTACAGCAATCCCTCTGCCTCAGCCTCCACAGTTCTGGGATCACAGGTGTGCACCACCCCACCTGGAGACATCTTGATCATTTTGGTTCTCTTAGCCTGACAGCCTCCTGTCTCCCCTCTCCCTTGTCCCGAGCCCTCCAAATGTCACACAGGAAGGGCTCAGTACACTGCTGACTCTGTCTCCTGCCCCCGTACAGTCAAAACAGCAGCAATCCCCAGGTATCAGACTTCATATGTGCTGTGTGATTCGGGGCAAAATGCAGCCACTACTCACACTAACGCTTCCACCTTCTCCCTGTGGCCGTGCGCCTGTGAAGGCAGACATTCATTATTATTAAGCAGGCGTGTAAGTTTTCTCATTTGATTATTAAACCCAGGCTTGTGTTATTTTATATGATGATTTATTTAGTTAAAATTGCTTTTCATCAGCTGTGATATAGAAAGTATAAAATTGTAACATATGGGTTTAAGCTGGTCATATTATCATACTTACATGTGCAACGTCGATAGTACTAGAAAATAGCTTCTTACTTATTAATATTTAGAACATATGGAGTTGTGATCAGACATCCAATTTGATTATGTCTCTACACCTTTTTTTTCCCCAGTGCTGGGCTTTCACACTGATCTAGCTCCTCAGCCTTTTTTTTTTTTTTTTTTTTTAATTTTGAGACAGGATCTTGCTAAATCACTATGTTGCCCAGGCCAAGCTTGAACTTGTGATCCTCCTGCCTCAGCCTTCCAGAGCACAGGGATGACAGTCAGACACCACCATACCTAGCTCTTTATCAAACATAAGAGCTAGCTTCCCAGAGAAATATATCCCTTCCTTCACAATCCTGCCTTGTTTATGCCACCGCTTTTTGGCAGTGCTACACATATTTTCAAGAATCCAGCATAAAAGAATACAATTAGATCAACAGGCACTTGAGAACTTCCTAAGAACTGAAACCATTTCTAGCCAGACACTGATGAAATAGCTTCACAAAGGCAAGTCAGGTATCCTGTCAGTTTCATGTATCTCTTGCCCTCTTTTTTCATGTTAAAATAAATATTAAAAAACTAAAGAAAGTTTTGTTACCTATACACAGTACCTACAGCACAGATTTTATATTTGGCCCAAGACAGTCTCTCTTTGCTCAATGAGGCCTAAATAAGCCAAAAGTTTGGACACCCCTGCTGTAGAATTTATTCCTCCTGCTACACAAAAGCCAATCATCTGCAAAATCAAAGGTTTGTTTAAAAAATTCCAACTATAAAAGACAGATAACAGGAAGCAAGAAGATATTTCTTCCACAAAAGGGAAAGAGACCAAGAAAGGAGGGAGAAAAAGCGCGAGAGAAGGGGGACATAAAGAGAGTTAAGACGTGTTACACACAGGCACCATCTCCCCAGGAGAAGTAATCACTGCATACTGCAGGCACATGGTCAGGAAAAAACATGAAGAAAAATTCCCATCGCCTCCACAAAGTTTTGATGCCCACGGAATTTTTCCAGCATAGTGGGTTTCTTTTTCATTTCCGGTCTTAGATTTAGCTTTTTCTCTCTCTCTTTTTATACTTTAAGAAAACCGTTGGGCTGAGGATACAGATCAGCGGCGTAAGTGCCTGCCTGGAAAGTGCAAGGTCCTGAGTTCAATTTCCGATACCAAAAAAAGAAAAAGATTGTATTTTTTGTTTGTTTTTTGCAGTACTGGGGATCGAACTCAGGACCCTGCGCTTGCTAGGCAGGCGCTTATTCCACTGAGCTATATCCCCAGCCCAAGAAGATTGTATTAAATATATGTTTGTGATGTGTAATGAACACTTCATCCTGAGGGACCAGGGCAGACACATCCCACTTCTTGATCCTTTCAATGTCTCTCTCTCCTTCCCTCCCATCCCCCCCAATCCCAGATCTCCGTCAGATTCCGTGAAAGATCTTTGACAGAACAAAAATGAATAAAGGCAGATGAGTAACTCCAACGCTCGGTCGTCATAGTGTCATGCGCATTCTACCATCACTATAGGGCTGGAGGTACAGCTCAGTGGGTAAGTGCTTGCCGCTAAGCACTAAGGCCCTGAGTTCGATCCCCAGTCCCGAAAAAAAAAAAAAAAAAAAAGGGAACGGATGTTTTGCTTTGTCTTAATTCAATTCTTAGGTGCACATGTTAAGATTTTCCTGTTTTCTGCACAGACTGCAGTGACCAAGCCCGGAAGGAATTAAATTTATCAATACTCCGCGGCATTATCTAGAGAACATCATGATTTCCAGGCTCTAAATGCATTTAGAATGACAGGGTCCAGTGACTCACAAAGAGGGGGAGTGGAGGGAGAGGTTCAGTCTCACCTTGTGACCCTTCCTGCTCGCCCAACAGCCCTGGAGAGTTCTGCAATCGACTTTGGATTCCACAGACAACCAAGGGCCCCTTCTGGGCAGAGACAACATCAGAAGGATTCCCGCTTCCTCCCTCAGTGCCAGCGAGGCCAACGGGGCCGACAGAGCTTGAGGTGGGGGCCCCCAACTTCTTCTGCATACAGCTCTGTCTCTGAGCACCCCGCTCATCTTTACAAGGTGCACACCGAGCACAGAGGTCTGCAGCTTTTATTTTTTTTACTATAAAAGGACCGTAAATGTTTTAGGCTTTGTGGACCACAGAATCTCTGTCATAACAACTCAGCTCTCTCATGGTAGCACGAGATTAAAGGCAGTAGAATGGAAACAGCAGGTTCCAATAAAATTTTATTTATGGACACCGAAGTCTGAATTCCATACAAATTTTTCTTGTCACAAAATATGAGTGACTGAAAAATAGACACAGTGACAGCAGATTGCATGAATCCCCTTCTAAGTGCCCCGCCCCCCACCCCAAACACTTATCCCGCCGTTCTCACCACTTTCTGCAGCAGTTCTGGAGCCCTCTTTTGCGAGTGTCTTTAGTGCTGCCGCCGTGGCTGCCTCCACGTCCTGAACTGACTCAAAGCATCTACCTGTCATGGCCACGTCGACTTTGGGGAAGCATCAGACGTCACACGGTGCCAGACCCGGTGCGTATGTTGGATGAGGACACAGCGTGATGTTTTACAAGCTGGCCTTTCCCTTGGCCGCAGCAGCGCTCACCGCGCTCTTGTCCATCTCTCATAAAGACACAGACTTCCAGAACTGCCCCGCAAAGCGGCAGGAATGATGAGCTAAGTGTGTTTGGAGTGCAAGAGGCTGTTTCTGAGGGTGACTCACAGCCACATGTCTTTGACGTTAAAAAAAAAAAAAATTTAAATTTAGACATTTGCCATATATCTTGATCACGCTGCATATTATTCTTCATTAGATTTTCTGGCTCTACTATGTTTTAAATCTGAAGTGTTCCACCAAAGCCCTGTGTCTAGCGGTGGGGCTTTTGGAAGGTGATTGGATTCTAAGGGCATTAACCCGTCAGTGGATGAATCCACTGGGGAGTTTATAGCTGAATGTGCTGGTAGGAGAAGAAACCCACTTTGAGAATAAGTCACTGGGGATGTGACCCAGAAGGGAATAGCCTGCCCCCACCCCTTCCTGTCATTCCAGCTCTTCCCTTCTCTCGGCTTCTAGAACCGTGAGGTGAGCAGCTTCCCTCTACCTGGCCCCTTCGCGAGTGATGCTTTCCCCTTGGAACCAGCCAGCCATGGACTGGCATCTCCAAAACCAGGAACAAAAATAAACCCTCCTTCCTTTAGTTGTGTATGTCGGGTATTCTGTTCCAGCAATAGAAATCTGAATAGTACAACCCCACCCTAGTCTCTTAAAAGTCTGAAAACATTTTTATGTGCCATACACAATTAGCAGCCAGTGGGGTGCATTTGACCACAGGCCATAATCTGCAGACCTGGTATCCAGGGTCTTATTCAGATCAGCCTGGGGTCTAAACATCACCAGCTAGAGCTCCTGAGCAAGCTCCTTAATGACTACCGCAGCCTTGGTTTCCGTTTTTGTAAAATGGAACTAACACACTCTCACAGCCTGAGAGGGGTTCTGCAAGGCAGCATTTGCTGAGTGCTTGGTGTATAGGATGTGCTCAATAAGCATTAGGTAGTCATAAGCATTAACACTGGCGCTGCTGACAGCGAGGCAGGTACCAAGAGAGGTGCTGAGAACTCCATGGTCAGCACCTAAGTCCCTCCCTTCAGGAGAGCTCAGTCTTGTCGGGGAGCCAGTTAACTCAAGAGGAAGAAGAGCTTCCTCCTTGGTTCACAGTCTCTGTCTCTCTGTCTCTGTCTGACTCTCCGTCTCTCTCACTCTCTCCTGCATTTCACCACCTTTCACAATAAGCACAAGAAGTAGAATAAGGAGGAGGAGGACAGAAGGAGGAGGAGGAGGAGGAGGACGACGAGGAAGCAGAAGACAAGGAAGTGATGTTAACAGAAGCTAAGCCAGGGCTGGGGATATAGCTCAGTGGAATAAGCGCTTGCCTAGCAAGCGCAGGGTCCTGAGTTCGATCCCCAGTACCACAAACAAACAAAAAAAAAAAAGGAAATACAGAAGCTAAGCCAGGCGTGGTGCTGCACACCTGTCATCCCAGCCCCTGGAAGGCTGAGGCAGGAGAATCGCTTTGAGTTCACGGCCAGCCTGGGCTTCATCGCAAAACCCTGTCTCCAAAAACAGCAACAAAATAGGAAGCGAAACATTCCACCTACAATCTATCCCTTCAAGACCATACACCCAAATACATGACACCCAGTGCTGTACAAACAGAGAAGCTCGACTTTCAGAGACCCCCTCATACAAAGACGTAAACTGAAATCAGGGAGGAGGTCTCCCCACTTCTGGTTCCCGCCCACTTACCTGCCCACATCTGTCCATGGCATTGCCGACCAGTTCCCCTGGCACCCCCGGCCCCCAGCCTCACCCATCTCTTTGACCGGCAGGGAGCAGCTGGGGAGACCTTGCTGAAAGCACATGCCAGTGGGTTTGGCCGGAGCAGCTGGTCGGGCTGGCCCCTGGGCATCCGGGTCCTCAAAGTGTCCAATGCTGGAGATTCCAGCCCATTCAAGCTTCACCACCCGGGGATCAGGATGGTCTTCCCTCGGGGCTGTGGCTGTGGCACCCACCACCTCAGCAGGTACATGGGAGACGGTCCTCATGCACCCCAAGACCAGAGTGAAATGGGGCCACATTCACCCAGCGGCTGGGCCACCGAGGGGGGTGAACCCACAGCAGGTTCGCGCAGTGCCAGGCACTAACTGCACTTCCTACAAAATTTCATGTAAGCTGCAAACCCTATGAAAAAGGTCCCATGGGGACCCCCATTTTCCAGAGAGGGAAACTGAGGCTTGGTCCTTTTTGCAACCCATAAACGGCAAGACAGACTGGAAGCCAGTGCTTCTGGATTCCCAGCACTCCCGTGAGCACCTACAAAGGGTTCCAAAGAGGCTGGGCTTTGGAGCCTGGAGGAGGCCCCCGCTTCAGCACCGTCCTGTGGCTCTAAAGGCCAGGGAAGAGCCAAGTCTCTGCGTGCTGCCTCTCCGGCCGCCCCCTCCCTGTGTGACTCTCCATCCCACTTTGGCTGCCCCAAGGCACAGGCGCGTCCCTTCCAGGCCTTTATCCCACAAACGAGGAGCCACGTTGGGTGCTTCAGGGCACCGGCGAGAAAGCAGCGGTGGCCAAGGTACCCAAATAAGATAGGTGAGAAGATTCCAGAGGGGAAGAAGTTGAAACCCACTTTTCCCGGGTCTGCTTCTGTCTCCTAAGAAGGAATTATCTTCCAAAAACTCGTGTTGGTCTGTTTTATGTTTTAAAATCCCACCAGATATCAGTAAGCCTCTCCTAAAGCCATGGCAACAAGGTCAACTTAAACATTTTAAAACTCGCAGCCGTGTTCATAGCAGCACGATGTGGAGTTGTTGAAACAGGACAGCAACCCGAGCATGCAGAGGCTGGATGGAATAGTATTGCACCATGAAAAGGAAAGAAATTATGACACATGGCACAGTGTGGGTGAACCTTGAGGACGTGACATTTGGTGAAAGCACACACATGGCAGGAACCCACTGCCCAGAGGTCCTAACAGTCATCAGATCAACAGGCACAGGAAGTGGAACGGTGCACACCAGGGGCTGTGGGCAGCTTCAGTCGGGGAGATAAGACAGTGTTGGACCCAGAGGGATGGTCAGACGGGCAGGGGAACATGCTGCGTGCTGGTGGCCTGTGCGCTTCAAGTGGGTTCCGGGCTAAATTTCATATTATGTAAAATTCACAATAAAGAAAGTGAGTTTAAAGCAGAACAAGGACAAAAAACCTTGCATGGTGACACAGGCTTGGGAGGCTGAGGCAGGAGGATCACCACAAACTCAACCCCAACCCGGGCTACGTAGCAAGACCCTGTTGCAAAAAACCAAAAAGCAAAAACAAAACAAAGGCAGAATAAGCACAGGGCTGAGCTGAACTCAACACACATGGGAGGGCGCTCCAAAGGCAATCATGTGCTGAGCCTGAGGCAGGACAAGCTTGCAGGCGGGCCCAGCACAGGAGGAGCGGCAGGCAGGCTGCAGGACACACAGACCTGCCCCACCCCACCCCCGCAAGGGGCCTTCTCTCCATAGGGCAGTCCCTTCCCCAGGGACAAATGGAGAAACAAGCCCAGGCCTCAATGAGAAAAGACCCCCTTGGCATCCCAGAGACTACAGCTGGACAACTCCAGTCTGGGTATCTAACTGAAGCGGAGACAGAAATGAATCCATGTAGCAACAGCTTAAATTCTATCCCAAGCCACTGGACATTTCCAGTAAGCACCTAAATTTGGAGAAATCAGTGCTGGCAGAAAAAGTAATTTGTTGTTGTTGTTATTGCTTTCCTTGTGTGTGTGTGTGTGTGTGTGTGTGTGTGTGTGTGTGTGTGTGTTGTCTTTTTGAGACAGGGTCTCACTATGTTGCCCAGGCTGACCTAGAACTCCTGGGCTCAAGTGATCCTTCTGCCTCAGCCTCCAAAGAGCTTGGCCTACTATACACATGTTCACCATGCCAGGGAAAGATTGTTCATTTTGTTACCCTAGTGCCCCTGCTAGAAGCAGCTCCAACGTTTCTAAAACCAAGTGGACAGTGTGAGCGTGTTATTTATAAAAATAAAAGTGTGTGTGTGTGTGTGTGTGTGTGTGTGTGTGTGTCTTTTGTAAAGCTGGTGCAAAGCCCAGCCCTATTTTTATCAGCTTGTGGCCTGAAGCAAGCTAAATAACCTCTCTGGTTGCTAACAGGAGGAACTGCACACCCCCATTACACAGCAGGTCCCACCTACAGTTTCACGTCCTCCCCTCTTCATGGGGGGATGCCACCCCGCCTCCCACATCCATACCCCTCTCAATCACCACCACCTTCCAGCTCTACAAAACTCTGTGCTCTCCACCCCCTACCTCATTTTCCTGCTTCTTCCCCACCTATTTGACTTCAGGTGCAAAGACCCTCCTTTCTTCCCTGCCCGATCTTTTGTGATACAGCCATCAAGCCACCCACTCACTTTCTCCTGCCTCATTCTCACATTCACTAGCTCTTCCCAGGGAATTTTACAACACGTGGAAAGGGCCAATAAAGCAATAAACAGGCACTCTGTGTGTGCACGGAACTGCCTGCTTGGACAGGGAAACATTTCCAAGAACAGTAATCTCCAGGGTTCAAAGAGAGGCAGCAACAGACGCCGGAGCAAGGAAGCCGGGGTGATTTCTGCCGTAAATGCTTACCAGAGACCCCAACTCATCACCTAGGTGAATCATACACACGCACAGATCCCAAGTATTGAGGATGAAAGGTTTTTTTAAACAATCATAATTAAGATGCGGCGAGAAAACTGCCTTATGGGTACAGAGAGGCTTTGCAGACCCCAAGTACAGAAAGCAGAGGCAAAAACCAAGGCCTGAACATCCCAGAGCCCTTGCACCACTAAGCACGGCCTGGGGACAAAACTGGTCAAGCGTTAGCAGATAGACATCGCAAGGAAGACTTCATACGGAGGAGACTTCCAAAAACCACGCATTACAAACAGAGCAAAACAAAAGGTGGGTATCAGGAAGCAGGAAGACGGAGCTTGCCCACGAGGGAGGGGTCAGGAGGTGGAGTGGACGGAAGCGGTGAGAAAGGGACTGAGATGTGCTATTCACCACCGCCACCACCACCGGGGATACAAACACAACGCACTGAAACGCGTGCTAATGAACGCGGTAACAACCACCGAGGTGCTCGAAGATATAAGATAAACAGATGAAAGATATGAGCAAGACAAGAACACTCGCAGGATAAACAAACGTATTTCTCCTCCGCATTTAACAGCAGCCCCGGGTGGCAATCAAAGAGAGGCAAATAGAAACCATTTCAATGCCAGGCTCCTCCCAGAACTGAGTAAATTACGAAAGATTTTGCAAACAGCACTCGAGGTGGCCAAGGCCTCGCCCTCCAGTCCAACGCGACAAGGAGCAGCCGGCCACGGGTGGGTGCAGTGTTTCCAGAGAGCCATGTGGCAATCCTGAGCCAGAACCTCTGACCCAGAAATTTCCTTTCTGGAAAACAGGCCCAAAGAAATGAATGCTAGCTAAAGCCTGAACCCCGGAACGCCTTGATGCAAACTGGAAAAGATCCAAACGCAATCCCAGAGAAGGTTGAAGACATTAACACCTAACAGACCTATTGAATACTCTCCAGAAGGTAATGTTCCTCGGAAATCTCCATCATGAAGGTACCCTGTGGCCTAAGACAGCTGTTTTGCTCTCTACACAGTTCTTTTTCCAAGTGTCTATTACGGCCATTTTGATTTCTTATATTCAGTTAAAAATAAACTTGTTCTTCTCTGAAAAATAAATACATACTCTACCACTTTTCCCTCTCTTGGGCCAGACGGACATTGGAACATTCATTGTCTGGCGTAGGAAGTGGCAACTGCAGGGCCCTTGGGGAAAACCCGGCCTCAAATTGTCTGTGTAAATAAAGTTTTATTGAGACACGCCCCCCACCATGTGTTTACACCTGCCCCTGGCTGTTTGCCCACTGCAACGGCACAGTGCACAGTTCAGTACAGGAGCCTCTCTCTGTCTGAAGTTCCTCTTCCCACCATTTCAGCTAACCATGGTCAACTGTGGTCTGCAAAACTGAATAGAAAAACCCCACAAATAAGTCTTCACAGTGCACTGCGGCACGATGCAATCTCAAGCCACCCTACTCTGTCCCCCCTGGACCATGAATCATCCCTTTGTCCAGGGTCCCCACCCTTTAGTAACTTAGTAGCCATGAGGTTATCCGATGGATGGTCACAGTATCACAGTGCTTGATGTGAGGGCATATTTTGCTACAGTATATTATTCTAAGAGTTTAGTGTAACAAGTTGTTGTTGCCCATCTCTTCTTACGCCTGCTTTACAAGTTAAACTTCCTCACAAGTCCCGACGTATAACCGTATTGGGCTCAGCGCTGTTTGTGGCCTCAGGGATTCTGAGGTAGATCCCCCACAGTAGGGGTCCCCGGGTCCCCAGCCCCCGGTCTGTGAGGACCCCATCCACACAGCAGGAGGTGGGGGACCGAGGAAACTATACCTTTATTTCCAGGCACTGTGCACTGCTCCTGAAAGGAGCATGAACCCTGTCATCTGCACATTCAGGGTGCAAAGGCTTGCAATTCCATGGAATCACCCTGTACCCATCTCTCCGAGCCATTTGTGGAGAAACTGTCCTGCATGAAACTGGTCTCTGGGGCCAAGAGGGTCGGGGACCACTGCCTCCCATGTAAGGCAGGGCTACTACTCCAGAGCCTAAATCGTTCACCACCAAAGCTCTGCAGTGTGTGCCATCTCCGCCTCACCAGTGTCCCCAGCCCCACCTCTTGGCCACGTCTTTAGAAGGCAGAGGAGAACCCAGCCCTGGCATACCTTTCTGACAGTGACTGTGAGTCCAGCAGCGCTCCACAAACTGCCCGTTGATGACTGTCGCGGGACAACTGGTCTTGCCCTTGGTGGTGCCCGGACAGACATCCCCGCATTCCTCATTGTCATCTTTGTTCAGCACAATGTAGTTATCCTCCACGGAGTCCAGGATCCGGGACCAGTCTATGGTGGCCAAGTAGCAGAGCTCATTGTTCTTCTCGATGCGCACGGAGCCCCGGGTGATGTTCATGAGGCTGTGGAGCCCCAGCTCCTTCAAGTGGACCATCTCAAAGACGACCAGCGCGTAGTTGAAGAAGAGGCGGGAGCCGCGGATGACCGTGAGGTTGGGGAACAGGTCTTTCAGGCTCTCGAGCCCGTAGACCCGGAAGAGCAGCAAGTAATCGGTAATCATGACGAGTTTGGGGAAGCTGAGGTCGCGGAAGTCTTCCGGCTTCGTTTTGAACATCAAGAGGATCTGCAAATGTCCTTCGATGATGGAGCAGTTCTCCAGCTCATGCAGCCTGGTGAGGTTGTTCCGGATGTCCATGCCGGGACACACTGGAAGTGGGGACGAGAGGAAAGTGAGGCAGGTGAGAGGCATCCCGGCAAGTGAGATCCCCATGGGCTGCTTCCTGCTCCCGCGGCAGACAGGCAGCGGCACACACTGCCCTCTGCCGACCTCCCATCCCTTGGATACAGGCCCAGTTCTGGGACCGCTGCATCCTGCAGTATTTCTATTTTTAGTACTCTGAGGAAGGTCCGGAGTGTTTCCCACAAACGTGGACGGTGCCTGCGCATGCCCCGCCCTTCCTTTTCTCACTTCTCTTTGTGATACTGGCCATCCACGAAAGGTCCGCCAGTAGATGAATGGATCAGAGAAACATGGTGCAGACACGCGACGTGAGAGTGATGGAAGAGAACTCAGCCCCCCAAGGGGTGGAACCCTGACTTTCCGCAGCACAGCGGACCGAGGCGCATACTATGCTGAGACACAGAAAGACCGATGCAGAATCTAAAAAGGCAGCTTTCATAGAAATAGAGAGCGCAGTGGTGGTGGTCGAGGCTGAACAGGTAAGGAGAGGAGAGAGGGTGGCCAGAGGTACAAAGTTACAAGCAGACAGAAGGAACCACTGCTGTGTTCTAGTACCCTAGACAGTGCGTAGAGTCAGTGACACTGTGCTGTACAAGAAATGATCAAATTACTGGGTGGTCGCTTAAATTTTTGAAAACTTATGAAAGTAAAAGACACGTTGCCATGCCTGTAATCCCAGCCACTCAGGAAGTAGAGGCAGGAGGCTCATTAGGAATTCAAGACCAGCCTGGGCTACAAAGTGAGCTCAAGGCCAGCCTGAACTGCGTGGCAAGACCATCTCAAAAAAACAAAAAAGACGCACTGCCATTCATGCCTCTCAAAATCCTCCCCTACGCTTCAAACACAACCATCCCATCGTCCTGGCAATTTTCTGAAGCAGTTCTGGAAGTTCTCTTTGGTGAGTGTCTTTATGAGGTGTGGTGGAAAATACTGCTGCTCCCAACTGCTTCCCGAGAGAAGGGCAGGCTCCTAAAAATATCAGTGAGTCCACGTCTGCTTTATTCACCGGCGCTGGCACTGTGTGACTTCTGGCTCTTCCCCAAGGTCAAAATGACCCCAACAGAGAAATGTTTTCAATCAGTTCAAGACATCAAGGCAGCCAGAACAGTGCAACCAAGGACACTCACGAAAGAGCACTCCCAGAGCTGCTTCAGAAAGGGGTAAGGACAGTGGGATAAGTGTGCTTGGGAGCAAGGGAGAGCATTTTGAGAAGGATTCACGGCAATGTGTCTTTTATTACAATAATTTTTTAATTTATTTATTTGCTAATTTTCCCATCATACCTCAATATTCCTGAATAACTAGAACAGCTATTTCTAATGCTCTTGCCACAAAGAAATAATAAATGTCAGAGACGATTCAATCCATACACATTGCAAACATGGATGAAATTAGCACACCGTCCCATATCAGTATGTGCAATGGCTACATGTCTGCTGAAATAATTTAAAAATAAATTTAGAAACAAAAAAGGAAGAGGAACAGTGCAGGCCTGGTGGGGGTGCCGCCTGGGTGCTGAGTCTCAAATCCTGCAGCAGCCCTGGTGAGCAGCTTGCCCTGCTGAAGCACCCATGCCCACGTTACTACTTTCAAAACGCAAAGAAAATCACTCCTCTGGCAGGCTCTGTCAAAGCCTCAAAATCATGACTCTGCTCTGACGCAACCGGGACAATAGGATTAAGGGACATTGAGCAACACAGCAGGTGCAGAGAGGGAAAGGGCGCGGGCTCCCCTGCATGTCCACGAGGAAGACCTTCAGGAAATGACCGGCGGGGAGAGAGGCGTCCGCATCCTGACCGGGCCAGGAAGGCTGAACGTGCTTGTGTTGTTCCTGGCTGACTCTACACTTCCCAGCCTGCCTGCCTGGCTTAAAAAAACCAAGCCTAATTACCTCTCACCCGGGTGTGGCAAGAGCTTTCCCAGGGAGTCTGATCTCCCTGCCGGCTGCACAAACACCACACTTGTTCCTCTGCCTGAAGGTGGTGCCTCCAACACCAACACTCGCTATGGCTCCCGGTGACCCTGCATGTTACTATCACAGCCCTGTCCCCTGGGCCACACTGAACAGCCAAGCCAGCCACTTTCACCTGACTCCCAGACTGTGTCCCCTCTCTGTCATGTGCCCTGTGACATGATGAAAAAAACAAAGGCAAGACAGGACAGGCGCTCAGCAAGACCTGACATCAAGTAAGGCCATGTTCACGCCAGCTGTGCTGCTGTTTTGATTCCCCCAGATGTACAGTCCTCTCTGAGCTGCTCTTTCTCCCACCTGACAAAGTCCTTTATCCCTCAGTCCCCTGCTTCGAAATGCTGACCAATCCTGCTGTGACAGCCAGTTCAAGTGCCTCCTCCTACAGACAGCCCTCTCCGATTACCTTTCCCCAGAATGTGTCCTTGGGTCTTTCCCTTCTCCCTGTGCCCCTTAAATGTGAGTTAGCATTCGTCAGAATCACACTTTTTTCAACCTCTCCCCCTCCCCTCCACCCCAGAACATAAGGCTCAATACACAAACTCTTCTTGTTTCATTCCAAGACATGAAACCTTCATCCGATATCTTTGAGGCAAACAGATGGCTCGGGAGAAGATCCTCTTAGAAACCCACCCTGAGAACCGCCCACAGAAGAAGCACAAATTAGAAAGAAACTGCAAAAGCAAACAGTCTCTTGGGGAGCAGAAAGTCGCCATGTTCCCAGATCACAGTCCACGCAGAGCGGATTAAGCCACACACTCGCTCCCTCGGAAGCAGGGGAGAAAGCCCTGTACCCAGCGACTCGGAAACTGTCACCATCCTGACATCTGCTGTGCCTGGTCCGAACCCACTAGCACCCCACAGAAGCCAAGCCCAGGCCAGCAGGTAGATGTGAGGGGCCAAGGGCACCAGTCCCAGCCATAGCCACAACTACAGGCTCCCCACGGCACTGCTGACGCCTCCCAGGAGCCTCAGCCCCACCCACAGAAGAGAAAGCCCAGCACTGCGTGCACAGCCGTCACCCCGAGACACTCCAGCGGGGACAGGCAGGGTGGCCAGATTCAGCAATTACATTTGAACTTCAGATTTTTTTTTAAAAATGAATTTTTTAAGGTAAGTATACCCCATGCAATGTTTGGGATATACTAAACCTTAAAACTACTCTTTATACAGCCAGGCATGGTGCTGCTTGCCTGTAATCCCAGAACTCTCAAAGAGGCTGAGGCAGGAGGATCACAATTTCAAGCCCAGATTGGGCAGTTGAGCAGCTTAGTGAGACTGTCTCAAAAACTGCTGGGCATTGTGGTGAATGATTATCATTCCAGCACTCTGTAGGCTGAGGCAGGAGGGTTACCGAGAATCTGAGGCCATGATGAGTCCAATGCCAACTTGAAGCACATAGTGAAACCTTCTTTCAGAAACAAATAAGATAACTTAAAACAGGCTGGGGATGTTGCCCACTGCAAAAGCTCTGGGTTGTCACCAGTACTGCATACCCACAAAAAAACAAGAACTTATTTTTATATGAAATTGGTATTTACATGGGAGTCCTGTGTTCCATCAGCATCATAGGCCACATCTCTGGACTTCTCAAAGTTGAATCGCACAGTATTTTATCACGCATGCACACACACTACAGAGAACAACTGTCCACTGTCGAAGCTGTACCAAGCTACGCAGGAAGCAAAGGCAGAACAAGCACGCACTCAGAGATGAATTGGCCGTGGGACACCAGGGGGGTGTGAGCGTCATTTCCACCGTGAGAGAACGCTAGGTACCGCTGGGTGCATATAAAGTCTGAGAGACAGACGTGTGCTGCCAAAGACACAGAGAAACCAAGCCCTCAGACCTCGCTGATGGGGATGTGACAGGGACAGCCACCTGGAGAAAGTCTACCAGTTCCTCCAAATATTCAGTGGGAAGCTGTCATAAACTCCAGCAATTCCACTCCTCGGTATATGCCCAAGAGAAATGAAAAGAATGTGCGAGCAAATACCCATATAAGAGGTCTTCAGGGGGCTGCGGATATAGCTCAGTGGAATAAGCGCCTTCCTAGCAAGCGCAGGGTCCTGAGTTCGATCCCCAGTACCGCCAAAAAAAAAAAAAGAATAATTAAAAAAAGAATAATAATTTTAAAAAATAAAGAATAATTTTTTAAAAAAAGAGGTCTTCAGATAAGCCCAAAGCAGAAGCCAGCTACAAGGGGTTAGACCCACCTAACACGCCCCCCACGACCCTTGTGTGTGTGGAAGGTGACTGGAGCACGGGGCGTGCTGTACCCAGCACTGGACTCATGCACTGAGGAGTTCGTGGCTCTCATGAGCTCTCAGGACGTGGGACCTGGCTGGACGTGGGCCACTGGCATTGTGACCCGGAAGTATGCATCTCTGCCTCTGACTCCTTCCTTCTCTCTGCTTCCAGCCGCCACGAGGTGAGCAGCTCCCTCTGCCCTGGCCCCTCTGCCATCTTGTTTGCCTGGGAGTCAGCCAACCATGGACTAAAACCCTGAGCCAAATGAGCCCCTTCTCCTCTGAGCCACAGGTGCTGAGTGTTGCATCCCAGAGACAGAAATGCCACCCAGACACCCCGCCCCATATGCTCATCAAGGGAGAAATGAATTTTAAAGATGTAAGGGCTGGAGGTACAGCTCAGTGGGCTAAGTGCTTGCCACTAAGCACTACGGCCCTGAGTTCGATCCCCGGTCCCAGAAAAAAAAAAAAAAAAAGATTACCAGATATAAAAATGCAAAAAAGAACAAAATTTTAAAGATGTGGCACAGCCCTAGCAAGGATGACTCCGCTGGCACACAAAGGACTGAAGCCCCGGTACCTGCTGGAACATGGATGGGCCCTGAAAAACGTCACACTCAGTGGAAGGACCAGGCCCCAAAGGCCACTTAGTGCATAATTCCATTGATACAAAATGCCCAGAACAGGCAAACCTACACAGACAAAAGAATAGATCAGTGGTGGCCAGAGCTGGGGGAGGAGGTGGGGAAATCAGAGCTGAAGGGATGGGGAGTCTTCAGGGAATAACGAAAATGTTCTAAAATTGACTGTGGCGAGGGTTGCACAACACTGAATGTACTCAAAACCACCAAATTACATGCTTGAAGGGGGAGAATTGCAAGGCATGTGAATTCCACCTCACTAAGGTGGTTACAAATAAAGGTTAAACAACCGTAATTGCTCGATAAATAAAGGTTAAACAGCTGCAATTGCACAAGACAATGAAGAATTGCTTGGCTTTCTTTAATCTCCTGTTTGCTTTTTTTAAATCTCCTGTTTGCTTTTTTTAATCTCCCATGAATCTAGCTCTGGACTCATTAAAGCCAAATGTGTCCCTATTAGTCAAAAACAACAGAGCAATTTACCACTGGGACTGAGAGATCCCCAGGGGAGGTTAGAAAAGGTGCCAGAAAGATGAAGAAACTTCTGCTGGCTTCTGGCAAGCAAAGGACGCATCCAGTTCCTGGTAAGAAGCACCTGGTTCGGGGCCAGTCTTCAAGCAGGGAGCGGAGGATTCTAGTACAGACTGATATTTCCTCGGTGCTTACTGTGGGAAGTACTTGGCCTATGCTCGGACACACACGTTCTCAAGCTGAATTGTAAAAATAACCCTGCAGGAGGTGCTGTTCCTCCCCCACCCATATATATATTTGCTTTGTTTTGTGTTTTAGCGTTGAGTATGGGACCCAGAGCCTCACACATGCTAGGCAAGTGCTCTACCACTGAGCTACATCCCCAGCCCGTTTTGAACTTCTTTTTGACACAAGATCTCCTTAACTGGCCCAGGCTGGTGTTGAACTTGCAATCCTCATGCTTCTGCCCTCTGAGTAGCCAGGATTACAGGTTTCATGCACTTTTTTGTGATAAACAAATATTGGCACTGGGACTGCTGCCCTTTGCTAAGTCCAGCCCAGCCAGCCAACAAAGGTACCAACTATGTTCATGAACTGCAATGCTGTGGTTTTACTTTCTTCATTCTTCCATGCCTAAGGCCAGGCACAGTGGTGTACACCTGTAATCCTAGCACTCTAGGAGGCCGAGACAGGACAGTCCCAAATTCCAGCCAAGCCTAGGGAACTTAGCAACCTAGCAAGACTATGTCTTGTAAGCTTTTAGAAGGCCTGGAGATGTAGGTAGGCACTAAGGTCCTGGTCCTGGGTTTAATCGCTGAGGTGGGTAGGCAGAGAGACAGAGAGAGACAGAGAGAGAGAGGGAGGAAGTTTGGTTACAAGAAAAATGTAGGTTCATATATCCAAGTTATTCCAAACACACTCAAGAGTTTTCTAATTGCAGAATCAGATTTTTGTTTTGTTCAGTCAGTTTGGTTTTTACTGCACTGGGGATTGAGCCCAGGGCCTTTGCACTGACCTACATTCCCAATCCTTTTTAAATTTTTTTCTATTTTGAGACAAAGTCTTACTTTGCTAAGTAAGGCTGGGTTCAAATGTGCAACCCTCCTGACTCGGCCTCCCAGAATGCTGGGATTACAAGTGTGTACCACCGTACCACCATGCCCAACCAAGTATTGATTTATTTTACATCTAAATGAATTAAAATGACATGAAAGTTTGTGTGGACATCAATAAACCAAAGCATTCGTTCTCACCAGGCACAATTTCAAGGGCTAAAGAGGCAGATGTGGACATAGCCACCGAAGGGAGAGTCAAGCTTCATCTCCCTTGGTCTCACTGAACAATGCTCATCCTGAAAGCCCGGGAACCAGAATGCTCCCAAAGGACGGAAGGCTGGCAAGAAAGCTGTCCTGAAAAGAGTTTCCTCTCCCTTTAATTTCCTCTCTACCAGGAAAACAGCAAGAGGAGGAACAAACAGGCAGGGAAGGAAGCATCTAGAGGCTTCCAGAAGTCTGGCGAGTTCAGGTACTTCTGCTCCCTCCTAAATGCCCTGCTCCTCTGGGACTGAGCTCCTCAAAAGCTCCCTGGTGACCTGTTCTGGGCCCCACGGGTTCCTTTCTGCATTCTTTCTGGTCTTGGCCAGGCTTCCCCCTCGGTGTAGGCATCCTGCCTCAACAAGTCACTCCCCATACCAGTTTTAGGAACCACCAGATCTGAACTGTCACCCCTGCTCTGCCTGCCTCATGTGACGCGGGCCCGCGCCCCTCCACACCTCCTGAGCGCCTCCCGTCCATCCTCACCGGGCAAGGCCAGCAGCAGCATGCTGACAGCCACAAAGAATGGGTGGAAACTGGGCCGTGGCCATGCACACCTGTTAGTTCCACAGTCTGAGCCAAGAGGAACCGATTCCCACCCCTTACCCCTTCAGAAGCAAGAGCTCAGAAACGCTGGGGAATCAGAAGCTCTGAAGACTCTCTGAGATGGGCAAGGTGGTGCGTGCCCATGACCACTAGCACTCCAGGAGGCTGAGGCAGGAGGACTGCATGGTCAAGCCCCCCCCACGTGCCACCCCAAGCAACTTAGTGATTTGGTAGGATGCTGTCTCAAAATTAATAGCCAGGGATGTATCATAATGCAAAAGCCCTGGATTTTCAGGCCCCAGGATAGGAAGGGACCTCTGTGAAAGACAAATCAGCAGGTAAGGTGGCACAGGCTTATAAACTCAGCACTCAGGATTCGAGGCAGGAAGATCCCCATGAGTCTGAGGCCCGCCTGGGCTACTGAGTTCAAGGCCAACCTGAACCACATAGTGAGACTCTGTCTCCAAAAGGGGCAGGGCATAAAAAAGACATGGCAAGCTGCAGCATCCAAACACCTGATTCAACTGCAGGTTCTGGAACCAGCAAGTTAGTCATGTGGAAATCCTTCTTGTATTCATTCAACAAATGTTTCCGGGGCATCTAAGTGTGCTGGACTGGCACAGGAGATTGCACTAGCATAACTAGGTTATTTCTCAACAGAATAAGCAGGCTGTGACAGCCCAGCAGTTAGAGAGAGATACCTAAATAGCTGTGACAAGCTGCCGCCCAAGGGAAAAGACCCAGCAAGAACTTCGTCAGCCACAGGCTGAAGAGCCTGGCTGGGAATCTAAGCTTTGGGCAGCTGTGTGGTGTTGGGTGGATGACTGAATCTCTCTGGGCTTCAACTTTCCTGGAATGGTCAAGATGAAAAGCAGGTCTGAGGAGAAGGGCATTCTTTAGTTAATCTTTCAATGTATTGCCTTAGGTATAACCGGACCTAGGTTGTTGTGTTCTGGAGAAGTCGAACAAAAGCTTTGTAAGCCCTGGAGCCAACACTAAATATTTTGCTGTGTTATGTAGAAAAGGAATGGTGACAGGATGGCTATCTAGTCAGGTCTCAGGCCTATGGTAATTGAGTTGTATTGTTCTTGCTAAAACGGTTACTAGCCACCTGGTGGCCCAGGTGCCTCTTTTGTTTTATCTCAATAAAAGGTTAGGGAAAAGGTGATTCGGGGCTACAGTCAGGAGAACTGTAACCCCCTGATTCCAGGACATTATCTCTCGTGTATTTCTTTTTCTTCCAACTTTTTATTCATCCGCGGGTACCTCGTTTTGGGGACCTAGACAGAAATGGATATTAGACCAACACAGGTCCACAGAAGACAAAAGGGGGACAGAGTTTTCTAGGGCACAGAGCAGAAGCCAGCCCAGGGCCCCACAGAAACTCTCCACACTACACGGAGCTGAAGAGAAAGTGACGAAGCCTCCGTGCTGGGCACAGGACTTCTATAAATGCAGGTTCTGTTGGTTCCCGAAAGCTGCTGAGGTTAGTGCTTCAACCCGGCACTAACCTCAGCCCTCAAAACAGAAGCAACCTAGCTGCCCATCCAAGTGTTATAGACAGCTGAGTTAGATAGAAATATTATAGGCAGTCAGACAGGGCCAGGCCCTCGAGGGAGCCAGCAGGCCTGAAGGAGCCAGCAGACCTGTGGGCCAGACCTCAAGACAAAAGGTGCTAAACAAATGCACCCACTTATCTCCCTAGGTGTAAAACATAGGGATTGATATTCTAAATAAGTAATAACCACCTTTTAAAAAGCCAGGAGGAGTCACTAGCCCGACCCCCACAGGAAAAGCCCCTGATCTGTATTCATGCCCGCTTGCTACGTGACTCGCTTCCCCATTTGATCCCAGTCCACTCAGTCTTACCTGGACAATTATGCCTGTGATCTTATTGGTGGACCACAGTGTTATCCATTTCCCCTACCTTGGACCCGCCTCACCTCATGGTTTTTCCCTATAAAGTCCCTGGAAAAGATAGAGTTGGGGGGCAACCCACTCGGGCCCCCCTTCTGTCCCCCTCTTGGACAGAAGCTTTCTTTCTCTCAATAAATATATGCTGCTCTTGACCTCCGTTGTTCCTAAAATTCATTCTTCAGTTTTAGAGAACACGAACTCGTCTGATATCATTCAGGTTGGGATATTTATTTTCCTGTATCACAAGGGGAGCCCAGAAACCAACCACAGTCCAGGCGCCTGATGGGGTCCCCGGGCCGGCAGCCTCAGCACTGTCCACTTGGAGCTACAGCTTCTTGGGGCACCCCCACCCAACCCAAAACCGGGGAGACGGCACCCAGGAATGTGCTTCTCCCCACAGCCTTCCAGGGGATCTGACCCCTGTTCAGGTCTTGGCAGCCAGAATACAACACACGGCATGCCCGACGTTTTCTAGGAAGAGCCAGGGAGGATTTTCAGTTTTGAGGACAAGAGATACGATCCTGGTACCTTTGTGACCACCATGGCAGACACAGCTGAGGCTTGGCGCCCATCTCCAGCACCACAGAAAGAGAGATTGATTCACTCACCGTAGCCCCTCTTCCATGAGATACCCGAAGTGTAAATAATTCAAAGAGGGCTGGGGATGTTGCTCAGTGGTAGAGCTCTTGCCTTGCATGCACAAGGCCCTGAGTTCGATCCCCAGTGCCACATATGCAAATGATTCAAAGAGCAACAGAAGAGAAAGACGCCAGGAGACAGGGCGGGATTTTGTGGAGTGGCGACTTCTAAGGGTGGGCGGTGAGAGAAGAAGCATGCAGATGTGCTGCATAGGGGTCCAGCTCCCCCAGTGTTTAGCACGTATTGCAAATATACTAATAAAAAATTTTAAAGTGTGGATGAGAGGCAGAAAGAGAAACTGCAATGTAAACTACATATATTCCCCATGGGCCATGAAATAGAAGTTTGAGTTGTTCTTCAAACACTTAAAAGTGGGGCTGGGCACAGTGGCACACACACACTTCTCATCCCAGCACTCGGGAGGCTGAGGCAGGGGGATCACTGTAAGTTCCAAACCAACCTGGGCTCCATAGTTAAACCTTTTCTCAAAATATAAATTAAGTAACTTTTTTTTTTTTTGGTACAAGGAATCAAACTCAGAACCTTGCACTTGCCAGGCAGGCCCTTGTGCCGCTGAGCTATATCCCTGGCCCATAATTTTTAGAAAATAAAAGTGGCTTCAATACCATTCTCAGCTCCAGTGGCCTTACATAAACAAGAGCTGCCCATGGGCCATGAAGGTGACAGACACCCTAGAAAGAAAACAGGGCCCCCCCCACAGGTGACACGCAAAGGTCTCAGGGGTATGTGGTGAAGAGCAACGTGGAAGGAGTGCGTGACACTCTTGTCCAGTAAACAGATGTCCAGTCTTCAGTCTCTGGAAAAGTAAGACCACATCAAAAAAATATAATAGGAAAAGAATCGTGACTCTGGTTGTCTCTGCAGAAAGGAACTGATGTGCACAAGGAAGAAAGCTGTCACCTGCAACTCGCTTCCTGCCTGCAGCTTTTGGCTCCACAACGCTGAGTCAAAAACTAAGCTGGGGACACAGGTCCAGGGTAGCATGTGCTTAGCATGCACAAGGGCCAGGGGTTCAACTCCTAACACTGCCTCCTCCCAAAAAAACACAAAATATTTTAAATGGAGCCAAGCATGGCAACACACCCCTGCAATCCCAAGACACTCAGAGGCTGAGGCAGGAAGGCCACAAGCTCCCATGCAGCCTGGCCAACTTAGTGATTTAAGGAGACCCTGTCTCAAAATAAAAAGCAAAAGGGACCAGGGATATAGCTCAGTTTGAAAGCACTGGGTTCAGTCTCCAGTACTGGGGAAAAAAAAAAAAAACCACTAAACTGGGATTACAATGAAAGCCAAGTCAGGGAGCAGGGCTGTGTGCTGCTCTTTCCAGGACCCACAGGAGAGGAAGGAGCCTGCACGCCTGCAGGGAGCGCCTGCAGGGAGCAGTGTCACCGGCCAGCGGAGTGGGGGAGGGGCCGAAGGAGCTTCTGTGGAAACCTGGGCAGGAGAAGAGTCACCAGACAGACCTCAGAAGGAAGCAACCCGCCAACACCCTGACCTTAGACTCCTGGAGTCCATCCTCTCACTCTCCACAGCTCTTTGTCATGGACTCAAATCCCAGCTCTACCTCATCTTTGCTGCGCTGTAGTGAGTCTGGAGCCCAGGGGAGGGTGTTCCTCAAGCTCCAGGGAAGGACCCAGCAGGGAGTGCTGGGAACAGAGAAATGTGGACGAGAAGGGTGAACTGTCAAAGATGGGAGGTGGTAGAAAAAAAGTGTAGATTCTGTGATCCCTAATCCCAGCGCTCTGGGAATCTGAGGCAGGAAGATTGCAAGCTCCAGGCCAGCAATCCTGAGCAACTTGGTGACTTACCAAGGCCCTGTCTCAAAATTAAACTTTGTTGAAGGGCTTCAAGGCAGCTCTGTGTGAATGAAGACTGAGTTCAATCCCTTGGACCCCAAATCAATCAATAAATAAGCGACCAGAAGAATCCAGCAAAATCCATGGATGACAGATCTACCAAGAAAGGTGACCTTGGAACAGTAACACACCACAGGACACTGAAGAAAGCCATGGAGAGGAGAAGGAGCAGCCAGCACCGGAGAGCGCAGCAGAAGAGCTCGGGCACTGGGGTCAGTGTCTTGGGGTGCGGGCTGCACAAGGCGAAAACGCTGTGTGTTCATGGCTGAGGAGGATTTTTGGAAAAGAGTTTGCACACAGAAAGCGGATGCATAATGGTGGGGGCTTGAGGACCAGGGATCCCCAAACCTGCTGTCTCGTGAAGCCAACATAGGACCCAGGAGACTCCAGGCATCAGTTGAGAGACACTAAAGGACCGGAGGAGGAAATTGAAACTTCGAGCAGCAGAAGAGTGGAGGAGTGACGGAATCAGGGCCTTTTGAGTCTGGGGTGGGGACTGGGGGTGCTGGGATGTGGAGGTGGGCGGGGTGCTGAGAAGGTAGGGGAGGCGTGCTGGGAACAGGCACAGATGCCCTGGTTGCAGTGACAACAGGTGACTGCGCTATGAAAGGTGAGTGGTGCAGGAGGCAATGGAGAAGGAACAAAGGATAGGAGGACCGGTGGGGGTTAAGCCTGAAAGACAAGGACTAGAAGATCATCATCCCACACTGTCACCCTGGCACCAACATCTTCCACAAGCTCTGTTTCCAACCAGCTCTTTAGGTTCCCAGATTTCCAGACAGACAGAGACGAGCCACAGAAGACCGAGGTGTACGCAGGCGGGCACAGGCAGGAGAGACACGGAAGAGGGGAACCAAGGGAAGCCTTTTTTTTTTTCTTTTTTCCTTTTTTTGCAGTACTGGGGATCGAACTCAGGACCCTGAGCTTGCTAGGCAAGTGCTTATTCGACTGAGCTATATCCCCAGCCCAAAATTGGTCAATTTTGTACAGCCTTTTTTTTTTTTGGCGGTACTGGGGATCAAACTCAGGACCCTGCGCTTGCTAGGCAAGCACTTAATCCACTGAGATATCCCCAGCCCTACCAAGGGAAGTCTTGTAGGACCTCAGGGATACTCAGCCGCAGGTGCCATTGACACAAAACGCAACAGAGTACCGGGATGATCACACATACAGGAGTGTCTGAACTTTAAAAATGTAGGACAGCCAAAGACACATCGCCGCACCTGCACGACTTCCTCTGAGAGGCGTCTGTCTAGAATTTCAGCGGCCTGTTTCTTGATTAGGTCTTTTACTTTGGGGGTGGTATAATTGTTTTTTTAGTTCTTTATATATTCAGATATTACTCCCCTGTCTGAGAAACAGCTGGCAAAATTGTTTTCCCATTCTGTAGACTGTCTCTCCACTCTATCGGTGGTTTCCTTTTCGGTGCAGAAGCTTTTTAATTCTGCTGTGAAGAGAGATAATCTTGGGTCGTTTGTGGGAAAATAGATGTAACCTTAGACTATGTTAAGTGAAATAAATCAGACACACAAGCATAAACATCACATGGCTTCTCTTACGTGAGAATATAAATAAAGAGCAAATAACAGCTAGGAAGGAGTAACAGGAAGTAGGGAGGTGGATCTGTTTCAAACGGAAGGGGATCCAGAGATAGGGGAGGGGGACTGGAAGGGGGAGGGGTGAGAAGGACTCAGATGTGCTCTGCACGTGCGCCAACTCCCCCCACGTGCCACAACATGTACTAATAAAAATAAAAACTGAAGAGAGAATGATACATTGCTGTGAATCACCCTCAAATCCCCTCACCTCAAATACATTAATTCCCTCATTCTTGCCACTTTCTGTAGCAACTCTGGAAGTCCTCTTTCATGAGTCTTTTTTTTTTCCTGATTGCATATTTATTTATTTATTTATTTATTTATTTATTTATTGTGGTACTGGGGATTGAACCCAGGACCTTGCACTTGCCAGGCAGGCACTTATGCCACTGAGCTATATCCCCAGCCTTCATGAGAGTCTTTACAAGGTGTGATAAATTCAGTGAAGGCTGCTGCCCGGGGCCCTCCAACAGAAAGGCACGGCTGTGTGTCACCTTATTCACACATCTGGCACTCTGTGACTTCCTGCTTTTCCCTAAAGTCAAAATGATCATGAAAGGGAAACATTTTCAACTGTACCAGGACCCTACGGCAGCCAGGACAGCACAGGTAAAGACACTCATGAAAGGGGACTTCAGAGCCGCTGCTGCAAGTGGCCAGGACGGTGAGATAAATGCATCTGAAGCGAAGAGGAGGATTTCCACAGGGAGTAACGGCAGCGTGTCTTTTACTATAATAAGATTTTTAAGATTTAAATGTTCACCGTATTTTTATCACACTGTGCGTGTAAGAATGAGTATCTGAAGACATCGCCTTGCTGATCTTAGGAAAGGAAACAAAGGGAAACAAGCCTGAGAAAACAGCAAGAAATTACAGAAAAGCAGTTAGAAATTAGCCACTTCTCTCCTCTCTCCTGTCTGACGATCACCCTCCTCTGCACTCAAAACTGACGCAGTGTGTGGAAAGCACCTATGTTTTCTACATCCCCACAAAGGCAAAGGAGAGAAACAAGAATCTCACCGTCGCAGCCTGCTGTCCAAAGACAGGGGCTTCTCTATGAACCTGATGAGACTCTGCTCGCGTAAGGAACTGGAAGAAAAAGCCAGACCGGAAATCACAACTTCATCCGCAAAGCTTGCTTTGCACTCCGCGGGAACCCAGCGCCAGTCCGCACTTGACCACAAGTCTGTACTTGAGCAAATCTTGCTCTGATGGAAACAAAATATTTTCCTAAAATCCCCAAGGCCACTCCAGTGCTCCCCGGCCCTGGGGCAAAACCTACTCACGGACACCAGCCAGGGCAGGAGCTCTGTGTGTTCTCAGGACATCTCTAGATTGTCAGCCAAGGTTCCACAGGCAGGTGGAAAGACAGCCAAAGGGCATCCTCATCCCGAGGGATTCCGCAGCCCGAGGGCTTCTCAGTGGGAAACCGCACACCCAGATTCACAACTGGCAGCCACGGAGGTAAGGAGCCACCTACCGCCCATTCTCACCGCCTGTGAGAGTCCTGGGCTGAGCAGAACATGGGAAAACTGAATTAACTAGCAAATACTGAACCGTCATGCACAGAGGAAGTGGGGGCCCAGGTTCCTTTGAGCTTTGGCCCGTATTTTTTTTTTATCACAGATCAATACTTAACTTTGTTTTCTGTGTATTTTGTAATTGGATCATATTTGTGCTTTTTCAATTAAAATAGTAAATGTATTTTAAACCAGTGCAACCACTATGGAAATCAGTGTGGAGATTCCTCAAAAAACAGAAACTAGAAACTGCATTTGACCCAATGATTCTCCTTCCAGGTGTCTTCCCCAAAAGCTGCAGGCATCATATTGCAGTGATCCATGCATGCCCACATCTACAGCAGCGCCGTTCACAGTAGCTAAGGCTTGGAAGCAGCCCGGAGGTCCATCAGCAGATGAATGGATAAAGAAAATGTATTTACACACCATGGAGCACTACTCTGCCATGAAGAAGGAAACGAGCCATTTGTAGAAAAGCAGATGCGCCTTGAGACCATAATGTTAGTGAGATAAATCAGACTTAAATAGCACATTGTTCTTCTTACATGACAAGCCCAAATTATAAACAAAGAGCAACGTAAAGGATAGATAAAAGGAAGTTGGGAGACAGGTCTTCCTCAAAAGGGAAAGGGCGCCAGAGATGGGGGGAGGGGGAGGGGCTTTGAGCTTTGAGGGGAGGGCAGGGAAAGGGATGGAAACAGGAATCGGGCACCCCGCATCCCCCAGGGATGAAAAGACTATGTGCTGCAAACATGCACTAATAAAAACTAACGTACAAGATTAAATTTCAAAAAATACGGTCTAAATGTACACATAATAAGAGCTCCAAAGTCTGCACTGACGAGCGTCAGCACAGCAGCTCACCCGTGATATGGAAAGCTGCCGCCAGAAGCGCACACTGCTATTTCACTCACACGGAGCCCCCAGCCAACGGCTCTACCACCAGACTGGAACAAAGCTCGGCTGAAACGCACAGGTATTTCCCACGGTGACACTGCACAGCCCTCTTGTCTTGGGCACACAAGACAGCAGATCCCAACAGAGAGCACAAAAATGCAAAAAAAGAGAAGGCAACAAATGTATCACAAAAAGGACAGGTGAATTAGTCCCCCGGGGGAGGACAGCAGCGTCCACAGCGGAAGCACCAGGGACAGCAGAAAGCCTCGCCTGGCGGCAAATTTCATGCTCCCATCTTCCAGGCATCCTCAAGGGGCCAGAAGTACTGCCAAGTACGGACTCAGGGGTTACAAGGACAAGGGGGGTACCTCGGTGGCCAAGCTCGATTCATTCCACATTTGTGTTCAAACACTGAAAAGTTCGAGAACTGAACATATTTTTCCCATAAGGAATAATGGAAAACTGCCAGGCGTGGTGGGGCGTGCTTGTCATTCCAGCACTCAGGATGCTGAGGCAGGAGGATCGTTAGGAGTTCCAGACCAGCCTGGGCTATAAAGTGAGCTCAAGGCCAGCCTGAGCTGCATAGCGAGACCCTGACTCAAAAAGACAAAAAAAAAAAAAAAAAAAGAAAGAAATGTACACCAAAGAGAGCATATCACTATGTGATAATTTTAAAAAATGCATTTTTCAAGTGTACCAGTTCCCCCAAGATGAATGTACTCATTATGTATCACAAACATCTACTAATTTTTTTTAAAAAAATTTTAAAGGTACAAAAAACACACATTAAACTCATTTACCTCCTGGGACAGGAATGGGACGGCTCTAGGGACAAATGATTGAAGAGGAGCCAGATGTGGTGGCACATATCTGTCATCCCAGCACTCAGCAGGCTGAAGCAGGAGGGTCCCCACAAGTTCAAGGCCAGCCTGGGCTATACACAGTAAGTCCCAGGCCAGCCTGGAATACATAGAGAGACCCTATCTCAAACAAACAAAAGGAACTTTTGCTTTTTCATTCCCATATTCTCTTTCTGTGTATGCACATATAGTAAAACCCTGGACTGCAAGTAACTTGTTCTGAGTGTTCCACAAGATGAGCAAACATTTCTAGTAAGTTTTAGCTTGATAAGTGAGTGAGGTCTTGCAATAGGAGCAGTACATGATGCCAAGCATCACATGATCCCAACTGGGCCACTGGCTCACCCCTCCCCCCCGTCCCTCTCTGTCTCTCGCACGTGTTTGTGGGACTGTGGGTGAGCCTCTCCCAACGGCGAGCAGCTATGGAGACCTCACCCGCTGGGAAGAGAACAAGGCAGAGGAAACCCTCACTTCACACGAGAGCAGGGAGATGCGTAAAGTGTGGGAAAGCAACATTTGCAGAAAAGCACCACCCGAGCTGGGGATATGGCTCCGTGGCACAGCGCCTGCCTGGGAAGTGCAAGGCGCTGAGTTTGATTCCCAGTATCATAAAAAAGAAGCACCATCTGAGTAAGGCATAGCAGTGCGAGCAATGAATCTGTTTAATAACAGCGTGACAGTGTATGACCATGAGACCCTCAAAGGAGCCAAAAGCAAATGTCCTTCAGATGGCTTCCTTGTTAAACTTTCACAAGAAAAGGATTCCACTGAGCCCATAGTTACCAGTGCTTCCATTAGTGACAGTGAAAGTGCCCTGCACAATAACCTTCCTCTCCTCCCTCACAGCAGCCATGAAGGTTTTCAAAGGTAAGTGCAGGTTACCTTGTTTATTTTTCCTTATGTTTCGCATTTTCTGTATTATTTCATGTTCTATTACAGATAGCACTGTAATCATTTTTACATGAACACTATATCAAAGCAAATTTCAGCCGGGCGTGGTGGTGCACGCTGGTAATCGCAGAACTCGGGAGGCTGAGGCAGGAGGACTGTTTTGTGAGTTAGAGACCAGCCTGGGCTACAAAGTGAGCTAAAGCACAGCCTGAGCTGCATAGCGAGACCCTGTCTCAAAAAAAAAGGTGATTTTCTCCATAAAAAATGGAAACTCAAAATATTTTGTTCCATAGCCCATTGGGTTTCCATGTTTTCCTGTGTGAAATTCACTTTGACAGAGAAGTGCTTTGGGTTACAAGACCATTCCTGGAATGAAGCACGCTGGAAAAGCAAGGTTCTCCTGCATATTTGTATATGTGCATACATATTTTGCGAAGAGAATGCAAATCTTGTCACTGTGTTTCATCAAAAACCCATAAATACAATCCAACTGGTGTGGTACAGTTGCTACAACCCAAATGGGAAACCTCACCCCTATTTGTACCCCTAACAGAAATTAACAAAAGACCTTCTCAAGAAAAGAGGATCTCATGGCACCCCTGCCCTCTTGGGTTCTAAAGACAGGACAGATGACCCAGAGAACTTTCCACACCAGTACAGCTGTTTACATCAGTAAATCCCAAGATCTCACACACAGCCAGAGGCTAGGACACACACACACACACACACACACACACACACACACACACACACACATTTTTATTTCCTCACGCTTTGAACCATTTATTCCACCCAACAAATACTATGAATTTCATTATCATGGCTTGTGCTGTCCAAAGAAAAATACTACTTCCCATTTCATTTCACTTAACCCGTTCAAGGTGGGCTGGGAACCACACCATCTATTAGGCATGCCAATACAGACCAACTCTCAAGAAGTCTGGGCCAGGCGGAGGCGGCAGCACACACCTGTCCTCTCAGCACTCTGGGAGGCTGAGGCAGGAGGAGCATCACAAGTTTGAGGCTAGCCCGGGTACCGTGTGAACTCAAGAGCAGCCTGAACTACATAGCAAGAGTCTGTCTCAAATGAAACAAGGAAAGCAGCAGAAAGAAAAGGAAAGGAAGAGAAAGAGAAAGAAAGATATAGAGAAAAAGCAAAAAGAGAGGACAGAGAAAGAGGAGGAGGAGGAGGAGGAGACCTGGTACTAGTGCTGGCAGCAGTAGTTTGGGCCAAGTTAAGGACTGGTACTTGGCAAACCCTCCATGAAGAGCCAAAGGTTTGTTGTATTTTTTTTTTTTTGGCAGTACTGAGCTACAGTCCCAGCCCCTTTATTTAGAGACAGGGTCTCAATAAATTGCCCAGATTGGGTTCAAACTTGCAATCCTCCTGCCTCAAGTTTTCCAGAGTTCTGAGACTCCAGACATGAGCCACCGTGCCCGGTTTAAAGTATAAATGTTTGTTTGTGTGTTTGTTGTAACTACTGCCAGAAGGGCATAAAAGCAGCCCTAGACATGTTTCAACAGAAGAGTATGGCCCTGGGCCAATAAAACTTTATTTACAAAATGGGCAGCATGGTTTGGCTAGAGGGCTGTAGTTTGCTGAGACCCCTGCTGTCTCAGAGCTGGTCGGACTAGATATAAACTACTCTGGGAGATGGGAGGTCAAGGGAGAGTCTGGCCTTAGGATAAAAGCACAGTAAACAGGGAAGGGGTAGCAGGGGTTGAGCCTGGGGGAGGGGCGGACAGCTGCAAGGAGATAGGGAAGAGGGTTACCTTCACAGGCACCAGCCCAGGGGCTGGAAGGTGACAGGCAAGAGATGTGAGGTCCAGTAGGGGAGACCTGGCCGGGAAGGCTGGGGGCTGACAGGGTGAGAGGCGAGGCGTTCGGCGTTTGCACAGAGAAGAGCTCAAAGAGCTCAAGCGGCTGCAAGGATCCCATCAGAGACTGGGATGGGGAGGGACTAGTGGGAAAGTGTCGCAGAGGGCACCGCTGACGACGCCTGGAAACACTGCTCGTTGTTGCGATAAAGCAGAGCTGCAGGCCTCCAGCTGTGGGGAGCAAGGCACCCAGGCCGCCCCACACGCACCAATCAGCTCCTGGAATTCACCAACGACTTGCTATAACCAAATAGAACTGGAAGTCAAAGACAGGGTGGGGTGAACCGGGAACCCCAAGGGGTTCACCCCAAGATCTCTCTGAAAAGTGAGGAGGAAGGTAAGAGCCAGGCCTCTGGCGAGAAGCAGTGGTTAGGGTGACCTAGGAGGGGTGAAGCCAATCCAGTGGACGCTGTCCCCAGGGCTCTGCATGGGGCCATCAGATGTCCAGGCCAGGCCACAGCCTGGCTCGTCCAGAGGGAGGTGGAACAGGGCAAGGATGTCCAGCTCAGCACCGCATCATGCGCGCCTCAGGAAGGTAAACTACCTCCCCCGCACCTCCAAGAAAGAATCCGGCTGTCCTTTCAACCTCAGACTGACTTCCGCACTCTGCCCCGCCGAAGTGCTGCCCCTGTGGATGCTCCAGATTAATGATCTGGAAAGTTCCTTGCCCCTTTCAGGGCCTCAGGAGGCATCACATCTCAATTACTTGATAGGGTTTTGTTAACCATTACCCCAGATCAGAGGTGGGGGGACTCTGATCAAAAACTGCGTGTTAAGAAACCTGCGGGCCAAAGCCGATTAGATCCATAGCTCTCCAATTTCCTCGCCTGTGAAAAAGGATGGTTGGCCTACCTCGAGAGGGTGTGGATTACAGATCAGAGCACGGAGATTTTTCCAGAGAATCAGAAGCTTGCACTGAGCCACCCAGATCTCTATCACCTGTCCTTCACTCAGAAGCAGGTATTGCCTGAGCACCTACTACACGCGGGCACCACTCTGGAGCAATAAACAAACGGAATCCTCTGCCCTTGTAGAAACTGTAAATGTGTAAAAAAATAGTAAATCCATTTGGCCCCATGCTGCGGATATAGCTCAGTGGAATAAGCGCCTGCCTAGCAAGCGCAGGGTCCTGAGTTCAATCCCCAGTACCGCCAAAAAAAAAACCATTTGGCCCCAGACTTTCAGCTATCCTCCTGCCTCAGCCTCCTGAGGGCTGCGATGACAGGCATGCGCCACCATGTCCGGCACACTCACACACATGAACAGAGTTGGGGACAGGTCTAGAGACGCATCTTGGTTTCTCTTAGCAAGAACCCAAACCAAGCACCTACCAGATACAAGGCCTTCGGGTGCTTGGAGCCATTGTGCAAGCAGCAGAGCCAGCTCAGCAAAGCTGGGTGGGTCGACTCCAAATCCTCCTGCCCGGCCGGCACATGGAGGAGCCTCACTCCTTCCCTGCACAGCCCCTTCCTCCTCACAATTTCCTTTTATGGAGAAATCTAAAGCAGTTGCTCAACAGGTATCTTCAAAGCACCGGTTTAGACCCCACGTGGGGAAACCCCCACTATGTTCCCTTCTGTGAGTTTTCAGTTTTTGGCCCACTGTCCAAAAGGTGTGCGTCAAGCCAGAGGAGGACACTGGAGGGTTAGGCAGGGCCTGCCTGTACCCCCGTGGGACACCCAGGAAGGAAGCCCAGGAGGTCAGGACGTAGGAGCCCGTCCTCAAGGTCAAAGACCCAGTCATGAAGGAGAAAGCTGAGGGGCAGTCAGTGGTCCACAGCCTCGGACAGGACCCGACACAGAGAGGTTCAAGGCCCCTCTCCCGGTGAAGTACGTTACGGTGCCTCAGTCTACCCCTCTGTAAAAGGGGTGCGCTAACTACGTGCCTCCAACAGTCAGAGAGAGGATGGGAGGAAATCAGAGACAAGCCCAGCCACTTCTGGGGGTTCTTACTCTACGGATCTCGCTGGAAACCCGCAGTACCGCTACTACAATCGCTACCGTTGCCACCTGGAAGCGGAACAAACTCCGGCCGTCAGGAAACAGGCGTGAACTCGAGGGGACACAGGTCGAGCTCCAAGGGAAGGGGATGGGGGTTCCTGTGACCTGGGCTTTGGCTCCAAATGCTTCGCGCCCAAGCGCTTGGCTGTCCGAAGCCGTCCCGACCCAGCGATCCCACTTTCCAGGAGCGACCCAGGGAGGACGCGTGTCGCTGCGTCTTCCGCGCGGGCTGGGATCCCCGAGGGGCCCAGACGGGGCTTGGCGGCGCGCTCGGGAGAGGCGCCCGACGCGGGGCGCGAACTGGGGCAAAGTTCCTCGGCCTGGGTCGGGCACGCGGGCCGCGGAGCCGGGAGCCCGGCGGGCAAAGGCCAAGGTCAGCGGCTTCCTGCCCCGCCGCGGGGCCCCGGCCACGGCCCCGGCCGCCGGACCCCACCCCTGGGGAGGGCTCTGGGCTATATTTTGGCTGGGATGGGGTGGCGGGGCCCCTCCCCACCGCCCGCTCCCGCTCCCGCTCCCCCAGACTCACCCTCTCCAGCGTACATGTGGCCCGTGACGCCCACCAGCAGCGCGGCCAAGGCCACCAGCAGCGGCGCGGCCGCCGTCCGCCGCGCGCCCCCGGCGCCCATGGCTCCCGGAGCGCGGGGTCCCTGCAGATCAGAGTGCGCGGCGCCTGCCCGCGGGGGGCATCATCCGAGGCGTCCGCCCGGGAGACTCCGGAGCCGCGCGTCCTTCTTTGCGTCCCACGCCGGGCCGCAGCGCGCACCGGAGAGGCCTGGGGACAGCCGGGGAGGGCGCGCGGCCTCGCCCGCTTGGAACACGATGGCGCGGCGCGGCGAGGGCGGCCCTAACCCCCTCCCGGCCACCGCGGCCCGGCCCGGCCTGCGATCTCAGGGCCCGGAGCTCCCCGCTGCGCCCCGGGCACTTGGCGCTCGGCCCCTCACGCTCCGGGCCGCGATCAGCGGACTGGGGGACAGGGGGACTCGAGGACAGAGGGACGCGCGGGCGGGCACCTGGGCGGCGGGAGAGAGGGCTGCTCGGGCCCGTAAACAACGCGACCGTCAGCTGAGCCCCGCGCGGGACACGCGAAAAGGCGGCGCGGACTGCGGCTGGGAAGGGACCGCGCGCCGAGAGAGGCCCGGGAGAGGGGGTGGAACCGGCGGGGCAGCGCGGGAGGGGCGGGGCCTGCTGTAGCCCCGCCCGCCACGCCTCTCCGCGCTGGGCCCCGCGCCCTAGGCTCTGAGCTCACCGAGCCCAAAGGGGCGCCCAGGTTTCCCGCCCTGCGCGAGCGCCCCAAACAGAACCGAGTCTCCAGTCTCAGATGCGGGGAGCGCTCCGGATGCTCGACCCAAAGACACGGGTCCTATCTTTTGCCATTTTGTTATTTTTTTATTGGAAGTTTAATTTGCTGTTCTTCGTTTTTCTAGTGAAAAAGTACAATGTCATGACAAAATAACAAAGCATTAACACAGTACGGTGTGTATCGTTGTCTTCAAAAGTAGTTACTCAGAAACAAAATGAGATTGTCTTGATTCATTGTAATTGTTTTAAACGTTGCATGGAAACACTGTTTCTCTGGGTGACTGCGGGGAGGTGGGGGAGAGGGGGCTCAAATTTCGCAGCGCAAGCGAGTCGCGTTTGTCGATTCACCCTAATCCCGCCCCGCCTGCTACTTCGGTCATGCAGTGACCTGCAGGCGCCCTAGAGTCCCTTCCTCTTCCGCCGCCGTGCGCCCCCTCCAGAGAGCCACGGCGACAGCCACGTGTCCACAGCCCCACGCGCTCCCACTGGGTCGTGGCTTGGGCCTCTAGGGGCATACGGTGGTTGAAATTGAAGAAGCGACACCAGGAGATTATACAGAAGTTCCTAAAAAGCGCATGGGGCGCCAGGGACCTGACACAGGGTGCAGGTGGGCGCGCTCGAATTCCAACACAGGGTCCTAGTGTCTCAAGCGTCGTTCAGGCCTAGGGCTTCGTTATGGCCGTCCGACCTGCAGGCAAGGGGCCACAAGGACAAAGAAAGCCAAAGCTGGGTAGGAGGTGCGCCTCCCCACCCTGCGCTTCCTGAGCAGTCGGGGATGGTTGGCTTGGGCAGCTCCTCGGTCTGCCTTACCGCTGTAATGGGTTTGCTCATCTCCCACGCCGCACTTGGGGAGTGCGTGAGAAAACTTAACAAAAGCAGGCGACGGCACCCTCGACCCAAGCCATTCGCTCCTTCTCTTTATTAAATAAATACTAATTTGCCAGGGACAAGGCCCTAGTTGCTCCAAAAGTCGAACTTATCCTGCCTGAAGGCCTTCCCACGGGCGGGGCCCACCGTGTCCACAGCCTGGCCTCCCTTCCTGCTCCCGGAAGCCTCCCCCAGGACTCGCAGAGCCTCTCCTTCCTTCCCCTTCCTTTCTCCCCTCTGTTGTTTCCGACCATGCTTGTCTCTCCCCAAAACTCTTATTTATTATTTGAGGGCTCCTCTTCCCTTCCAAGCCACAAGGGCAGGACTCTTGCTTGTCTTGTTCACAGCCTCACCCCCAGTGCCTGACAGCTTGGCTGGGGACTAAATACTAGTGAAGAGAAGAAACCCCAGGCTATGGGTAAGGGGGGATCCACAGTGAGCCAAACACACACGGTGCGTTTCCCTGTAAGGGCTCACACTGTTGGGGCAGACTGTGTGCAAGGACCGATTGAGAACCAAGTGTGTGTGTGTGTGTGTGTGTGTGTGTGTGTGGTACCGGGAATCGAACTCATGACCTCATGTTTGCAATATCCCTGGTCCTATAGGGCTGAATTTTGAGATGAAGTTTAGAATTTATAAGGGAAGGGGAGCCGGCCTAGGAAAACCTGTGCGAGAGCTCCAAATAGAGGAAACACCTTGTGCAAAGGCCCAGGGGATTTTTAAATTTTTATCTGTATTAACGCATTTGCAGGGCGTAATGACGTAATGACGGCATTTGCAGGGCGTAATGACGTAATGACGTTCCTCATGAGGAGCTGAGGCCCTTACAAAGCACGTCCCAAGTCTCTCTCCGCTCTGTCCTCCTCTCCACCCTCCTCCCCGCTCCATCTCTTCCTCTACTTCCCTCTTGCAAAAGAGCTACCTCCCCATTTCCTATTACCCAGCTTTTATTGCTCTTTATTTATATTGTGGGTTTCTCATGTAAGAGAAACCGTGCGATATTTAAGCTCGTGCGTCTGATTTATTTCACATTATGGTCTCGAGGTGCATCTGTTTTCCTTTTAAGAGGTTTCCCTGGGGCTGGAGGTACAGCTCAGTGGGCTAAGTGCTTGCCGCTGACCACTAGGGCCCTGAGTTCGATCCCCGGTCCCGGAAGAAAAAAGAAAAAAAAAAAAAAAAAAAGAGGTTTCCCTGCCCCTGTGCCCAAGGATCTAAAAACTGAAATCATTGCCTAGAAACACAAAGCTGCTGTCTTACGAGCTCCTCCCTAACTGACTCGAGCAAGAGCCGTCCAGGAGGAATAATGGAATATTTACAGAGTCTCCACCCATCCCTTGCCAGATACACTCATGCGTGGATGCGGCAGTTCCGTCATTGTACAAACATCACAGAGAATATTTACACAAACCGACTACACACGTAGGTTGCACGGCGTAGCTTCTTATCCCCGTGCTCCAAGATTATATAGCATGTCGCTCTGCTGCACACTGTAGCCAATGGCAGCCCGATGGTAAGAGGTATATTTTAGCACCTCCAGCCAGGCATGGAGGTACACACCTGTGCTCCCAGCTACTTGGAAACTGAGGCAGGAGGATCACAGGTTCAAGCCCAATCTGGGCAATTTAGGAAGATTCAGTCGCAAAGTAAAATGTTTGAAGAGGGCTGGGGGTGTAGCTCGGTGGGAGAGTACTTCCTAGCAAGTGTGAGCTTCTAGGTTTGATCCCCAGTACCACAAACAAATGAATACTCAGTAAAAAATTTAAAATAAAACTATCAAAACATTTAAATGTTGCAGAAAAAACACTAGATGACAGGAGCTGTTCGACTCCATTATGATCTCATGGGTCACTTGTCATATCTGCGCTCTGTCCTGGATAAGAAGTTTGTTATGAGGGTCACAAATATATTTGTTTGTTTACTTACTTATTTTGGATTTTCTGAGACAGAGTCTCACTATATAGGATAGACTGGCTTTGAACTCAGTTATATAGCCCAGGCTGGTCTTGAACTCAGAGCAATCCTCCTGCCTCAGCCTCCTGAGTGCTGAGATTTCAAGCATGCACCATCACACCCTTTAAAATTAAGGAAAAATAGCAGCTTCAGGGGAGAGCAAATCACCAGACACTCTCTCACCCAAGCGATCAAGTTTGATCCTGCATTTTCTTGAGTAAGAAAGACATTACTGGGATCATGATGTAAAATCCCCTTAAAGGTTTGTCACTTAAAACGTAGCATTGTGGCAGTATTAATTGTTGATAAATGATCTAAACAGCAAAATAAAAAAGAGATGATAGGAAACAGAGAGGGAGACTTTGTGGAGATGGGCAGGGGATTTGGAGACGGAGAGAGAGGGAAAGACCGGGAGTGGAAGGAAAGGTAAAAATGCTTAAGATGAGCTACATTCCCCCAGAAGAATGCCACCGTTAAGTATCACAGGCACGTTCCAACCAATAGAAGGAGTGCAACAAATGCTCGAGTTTGTTTTTTTTAATTAATTTGGTCATTGTAAAAAAGAATATTACCAGATTTAGGAAATAAATTCTAAAGTACGCAGAGGTAAACAATGTCTGCAATCTGTTCTCAGATGGTTGGGGGTGGGGATGGGAAGCAGACACAGACAGACAGAACAAAGCACGCTGTGATACGTGTGATTAAGACTCAGTGAATGTGGCCAAGCGTGCTCAAAGACAGCGCGTTCTTGCCGCTTTTCTGGACGTCTGACATCGTGCCCAAATTGCAAGTGAGAACACAGTTGTGGCAAATGACCGGGCTGCTGCTGTTTCTCTGCGCTCAGTGCGGTGCAGACCTGGAGGGCTGTGTACTTTTCACCGCGTGCACATGGCTTTGCTTTTCGCTTTTCTTTCTCCTCCAACCGCCGGGGTGTGATTTCCCCCGGGAAGTTAGCATAATAACGACAGTGGCCTCTCCTTCCTCCCCGTGGGCTTTATTTTTCCCTTTCTGAAACTCTGGCTGCATAAAGGGAGGGTGTGGGGTCAGTATAGAAAGTGAGGTCTTCACAGAGTGTGCTGCCGGCCCTGCCCCCGGAACACACTCAGCGGTTCCACAGCCCTCTCAGCTGGCTATTTACTTACTTATGCATTCGTTCAGTCAGTTATTTTTTTAGACAGGTTTGCATTAAGTTGTTCAGGATGGCCTTGCATTCCTGGGCTCTGGTGATCTACCTGCCTCTGCCTCCTGAGTAGCTGGGACCACAGACACTCACCATCTACAACTGACTTCTTTCATTCTTAAAAATCTCCACTTCTGACTTTGTTGAAATCTTTGTGTGTTTGGTTTTCTTTGGCTTTTTGTATTGTAAAATACGGATCCTAAAGAAATTTTCTCAGCCAGGAGTGGTGGCCCACTCCTGTAATCTCAGGATTTGGGAGGCTGAGGCAGGAGGATCGTTGTGAGTTTGAGACCAGCCTGGGCTACAAAGAGAGCTCAAGACCAGCCTGAACTGCATAGTGAGATCCTGTCTCAAAAAGACAAAAAAAAAAAAAAAAGAAAGAAAAGAAAAGAAAGAAAGAAAGAAAGAAAGAAAGAAAGAAAGAAAAAGAAAGAAAGAAAGAAAATTTTCTCTTTGTTTTTCAGTGCCACAACTTTATGCATGCTAAACATCCACTCTAACACTGACCTTCGCCTGCACCCTGAATTTACCATTTTAAACTGAACAAGTCAGCTGGACCTGGAGGCACACACTCCTATAATCCCAGCACTGAGGAGGCTGAAGCAGGAGGATTGCTGTGAGTTCAAGATCAAACCCAGCTTGGGCTACAAAGTGAATTCAAGGCCAGCCAGAACCACACAGCAAGACCCTGCCTCAAAACACCAAAAATATAATTTACAAAAAAGTTAAAAAATCAAGTGAGTGAGTTGAGGGCTGGGGATATAGCTCAGTGGAATAAGCACCTGCCTGGCAAGCACAAGGTCCTGAGTTCAATACCCAGTACTGCCAAAAAAAAAAAAAAAAAAAAACAAGTGAGTGAGTCGTTGACCTTCATCACATCCAAATGTGGTGCAACTGTTACCAACTATCCATCTCCAAAATTATCTTCCCAAACTGAAACCTGTGCCCCTTTAGCATCCCCCTTCTCCTGTCCCTGCCCCTGATACACACAAATCCATTTTCTGTCTGTAGGGATTTTCCCCTTTCTGGGTGTTTCCTGTAAGTGAAAACAGGTAATAAATGATCTTCTTGGAACCACCTACTTTGACTTGGGATAACGGTCTTGAGGTTTATCACTGTCATAGCATGAACCAGTGTTCCTTGTTTTTTACTGTTGCTTTGTGAAATTCCATTATCTTTGGATTTTGCATAATAAGACCCCATTCACATTCTTATTTTAACCTATACTTGAATCTAGGCTTTTTAAAGCTGCAATATGCAACCCACAGGAATTTCCTGAGTTGTCCACTTGCTCAGGTTTCTAACACTGTAAATCGTGAGTATTTTTTGGTCTGGTGTCAGAGATGGAGCCCAGAGCCTCTGGAATGTCAGGCAAGCTCGGCTTAAGCTACAGTGCAGCCCGAGACGTCCTCCTACAGAGTTGGAGAGTTTAAACATTAACTGGTGAGTAAAACCTCCGAAAAAATGAAACTCTACAAAAACTGTTTCTACCTGAATCAGGCAAACATACAAAGGAAGAGCCAGCTTCTCCACAGGCACCACCCTGCGGTGTCCTCGTCCCCTTCCGTAGTCCTCTTCAGTGCGTCGCTCTGAAAGAGAAAGATCCTCATCAAGAAAGATGAAGCTAGGACCTGTGTGAAATATGTTTATTTCTCAAAAGTGCTGCTTTTCACTGTTGTAAAAGTACAAACCCCTTTCCCAATGGCACAGAGACAGTTACCCCAATCCAGATAGAAATTCCCTCTCCCCTCTTTCCTTCTCTCTCTTCTTCTTCTCCCTCTTCTTCCTTCCTCTTCCTCTTCTTCCTCTTCCTCTTCTTCTTCCTCCTCTCTTCTATCTCTTCCTCCTGTCCCCTCTTTCTTCTTTCTGTGGATTAAGCCCAGAACCTTTGTGCTCAGCTACATTCTAAGCCCTCTCCTTACTTTTTAGTTTGAGATAGGGTCTCACTCTGTTGCTAGGTTGCCCAGACTGAACTTGAACTTACAATCCTCCTGCCTCAGCCTCCCAGAGAGCTGGGGTAAAACGCATTTGCAACCATAGCTAGTTTGCTCCTTTCTTTCCCTCTTTCTCTCTTTCCTTCCTTCCTTCCGTCCCTCCTTCCTTCCGTCCTTCCTTCCTTCTCTCTTTAGTTTTTCTCTCTCCTTGTAATGGTTGAAACATTGTGTCAGCTTGAGAGGTTTAGAAGTTTCACTATGTGACTCGGAAGTTCTACATCCTAGGTGTAGAGGACATGCCCTGGGGCAGCAGTTTGTGCCCTAGGATGTTGTCATGGTTGATTCACTGTATCAACTTGAAAAGTTTAGAAGCTTCACTAAGCAACTGGGGGGCGGGGTCAGGGTCCTCACTCTGTAAACACGCTTAGCCTGTGCCAGCAGAGGGCACCGGGACGGTGTGAGTGCTGCACCCATGCTGGGGCAGGGTGGCCTGCTTACAATGTAGGGGACAAAATGAGGCTTGCTGTCTCCCCTCTTTTTTGGCTCTAGTTGTTTTTGTTATCTTCCCCTGCCATGAACTGCTGCCCACCTTCCATGTGCCACCCTGTCTTGGAGCCAGCTGAGTATGCACTGAAACCTCTACAGACTCTGAGCTAAATAAACCTTCCCTTCCTTAATTTTGGGTGTGTGATACTTTGTCTCAGCAATGAGAGAAAAGGAACTAACACACTCTCCTTCTTCCCTCTCCTTCTCTCCCTTCTTCCCTTTCTTCTAGGCAAGCGCTTATTCCACTGAGCTACGATTTTTTTTTTTTTGCGGTACTGGGGATCGAACTCAGGACCCTGAGCTTGCTAGGCAAGCGCTTATTCCACTGAGCTATATCCCCAGCCCACCCTTTCTTCTTTCTTACTTTCCATGACCCCTGGGTGATCCACCCAATTTTAAGGCATTCACTCTTAACTGTGTGCATCCAGACTGCCTTTCCTCCCACTCAGAACCATGTAGACAACTTCCCGGTGGTTTTCTAACCTGGATGCCTGGTAGACACAATAGATCAAAACAGTCTCACTGCTCGATTACAACCCAGGGTGCCAGCACCATGAACAGGCAAAATAGAGCAAAACCTTTAAAGAAGATTATTACGTAAAATTCTATAACTAAAGTAAAAGTGTTGCTCCAACATAAATAAATACCATGAGTACCATGTGGTGCCATGCCATGAGTTAAATGTACAAAGCAAGAGATGAGAACCTCCAAAAAATGACTATTTGACAATCAGATAAATAACTGCAATAGAATTGGAACATTTGTGTCTCAAGAGGATAGGGGTGTAGGGACACACACACATACACTTCTGCAGGTATTTCTAGAATTATGGAATCTCTCATAATAACCACATAAGAAACTAACAGACCTTTCACTTTTCCTGTTTGAATTATTTTAGCTGTGTGTACTAACTTTTTTAAATAAGCAAATGACAGCTATTTCTTAGCCACTTTATCACAGCTACCAAGATATATCACATAAAAAGACAAAGAAAAGATGTAACAGCCACGGTTCTGATCCAATTTTTTAAAAAGTAACCATAGTTATTTTGTATGTCCCTTAATAGGGCAGCATAAAGGAAGACGTCAGTAAATTATTTTAAAACTTTACTTCTAGGTAGGAGAACAAAATATTATAAAGGAGACATTATTCTCCTCCTTCCTCAGAAAAATAATTCCAGCGCAAGTCAAAACCTAGAATGTAGAAACATTATTCTGAAATTCACTTAGCCCAATGTTTTGCTTGTATTTTGGGATCTTCTCCTCCTCCTCTTCTTCCTCCTCTTTTTCTTCTTAGGTTCTTTCTTTTCTAGTGTGTCTCTCTCTTTTTTTAGAATGTGTCTGCGACACAGGACAGTTAGTACCCTCATCTTGGGTTTTGCTCATCAGCTGTGCTCCCCATCCCCCGCCCCACCCTACCGTCTCCCCCAGCCCAGACGTGGATGTAGAAGGCCTATAATCCTCAGCCCTGGATACCAATCCTGTCTCCTGTAGAAATGTGAGCCTCCTGCATGGTCTCCCATGAGTGAGACCCTGGAAACTCAATCCCCCCAGGGAGCAGACTCGTCCACTGCCGAGAAGCACTGATCTCACAAATAATTTAATCAGAGAGTGGGGAGGAAAGAGCTGGGGTGAAGCCCAGTAGTAGAGCTCTTGCCTGGCATGAGCAAGACACCTGTTTCCATCTCTGGTACTGGGGAAAAAAAGCCAGGGCCGGGGTGGAAAACCCCAATCACGAGTGTTTGTAGGGAAGGCGATGGTATCACTAGGTGTTAAAAAGGAAGCTGAAATGAGTGTTGAAGGGCGTCAGCAGATGTGGCTGGATAAAGAGAAAATAGAAGACAGATAATGGGGGGGGGCTCCATCAAACAGGAGAAGCAACAAGAGCTGGGGGGAGGCCGGGGATGGAGAACAGAATGATGGGAAAAGGGCACGCAGGGCTTTCGCAGGAGGGAAGGAGACGGGGGCTGGGAGGGGCTGGGAGGGGGCAGGGGAGGGGCGGGAAGAGAACGCAGACCCGCTTGGCCCTGCACCGACTCCCCACAGTGGGTGTAACCTCTGTGCACTGTGAACAGGCACCATCAACAGTGAATTTAACATGAAAGAATCCTCTAAAAAGAACAATACCCTAATCTGTAATAATATATTTTTATTTATTTATTTATTTTTTTTTTTTTTTGCGGTACTGGGGATCGAACTCAGGACCCTGCACTTGCTAGGCAAGCACTTATTCCACTGAGCTATATCCTCAGCCCCGTAATAATATATTTTTAAAGGTGACTTCCAGGCTAACGGAAAGAAAAAAATAAACTTCCCCAACGTGATTACTTTTTTAAAAAATGAGCTGGGCGTGGTGGTGCACGCCTGTAATCCCAGCACTCAGGAGGCTGAGGCAGGAAGATCGTTGTGAGTTTGAGACCAGCCTGGACTACAAACTGAGCTCAAGGCCAGCCTGACCTGCATAGTGAGACCCTGTCTCAAAAAAGAAAAAAAAAATGTTAATGTGGTGGGGTATCCCAGTAATCCCAGCACTCTAGGAGGCTGAGGCAAAAGAATCAAAAGTCTGAGCAACTTACTGAGATTCTGTTTTGAAATTTAAAAGAAAAGAAATTTTGAGACAAATTTTTGTAGCCCAGGCTGGCCTCAAACTCACAGTGATCAGCCTGCCTCAGCCTCGCGAGTGCTGGGATTACAGATGTGTGCCACCACACCCAGCGAAGAAAAAACTGTTAAAGTGCTGGGGATGTGGCCCAGTGTGAAGGCCCTGGGTTCCATCCCCAGTGCTGAAAACGTGGAAGAAGAAGGAGCAGGAGGAGAGGTAACTGGCAACTTGAAAATCTCTTTACTGTTTCATGAGTGGATTTTAAAAACTAGAGGTAAGAGTCTGTATCAATATCATATTGCTAGCGTAACATTTAAAGTGCGGCGTGAGCTAGAGTAACAGAGAATGCAGTAGCCATCAGCCACCTAAGGAACACGTTTGCCCAGCAAAATTCACCACAGAAATGGCAACAGTTCCAAGATCTCAGTCTATGGGAAGAGAAAGGCCTGCTTCACCAGCAAGAAGTGAGCAGAGACAGTCTGTCACAGCTAAGTCTTGGAAACAACCCAAATGCCCATCAACCAATGAATGGATTTAAAACAGATGTGGTGTTTTCATAGAATGGAGTATTATCCACTAATAAAAAGATCCAATGAAGACATGTATAGCTAAATGGATACACCTGGAGACTATAATCATCAGGGAAGTAAGTGGGACACACGTAAATACCACGTTATCTCTCTGATGTGAGAGGTCAAAGGTAGAGATAGGAACATTACTGTACAACGGGTGCTGTGAAATAGGAAGACGCTTCAGGAGAAAAGGCCGAGGGTGGGGGAGGGGACAGGAAAAGGAGGGGAGGGGAGGGGAGGGGAGGGAAAACGAAAACAGAAGACTGACAGGAGA